>CAIGRO010252057.1:0-14370 GCA_903798355.1 Fraxinus baroniana
TTTTCGTCTGCGTCCGCCCCTGCTAGCATATATGTGAGATGTTAGTTTCATGGTCGAAATCAACGTCCAATCAAATCTATTCAAACAAAGATTGTGACACACATATCGAGTTCAATAATTTAGCTTGACAGATGGCGAACAACTCTTGATTGAAGGCTTACAAATGGAGGCAATGATCGCATTTCTTTATAACACACTATCAAAAGTACTTCTTAACAAGAATTTCTCTTTTCTTTATAATTTTTCAACAATTTAATCTGCTAATTTCTTGAAATTGATTTATAATTATCACATCAATTTTAATTATCAACAAAATAAAAATTTTAAAAATTATTTCCGTCAAAATTTAAAAGTTCGAACTACACAACAACTTCATAGGCCTGTCACTATTCGAATCAATTTCCCTTAGAAAATGAAGAAGAACTATACACTTGCATGCAATTGGGGGAAAAAGATAGTCAAATTTTCTCCATGGAATCTTAGAAAACTACTATACAAAATCCTGCGCTAATCAAGGCGACATGTTTCCTAGTTTTTTAACTTTATGTCGTGAATAACCTTTTCCTCTGTAATTTGCTTGCATAACCAAACATCAATTAATTGCGGTCGAGCTGGAATTACTGTCGGAGGTACGTTGCCCGCCCAGTAAAGAAACCCGACCCTTGTTAAGTTGAAGATCTTACCATATAAAGCGAATCTTATCGAGCTTATCTTTGTAAAGAATATTTGAATGACAAGAGCTGACGAGGTCTATTTTATTCAATATTATCTGTACGCATCATATATCGATCACGTTATAAGTTTTTTTCATAATATATCCATAAATTTTTCAAGGGAGGGAAAAAAAAAAGGGAACACGTGGAGCTCACTTAAGACTTAGAATTGTAAGGATTAATCTACTTGTACAAAATGGTGTACAAAAAAGTTGACAAAATGGACACTTGGCGGCCCGCGTCTATCCCCACAGACGCCCCTCCAATAGGGGGCCGCCAAGTGTCCATTTTGTAAATTTTTTTGTCAAATTTTTTATACTCATAGCATAACTCGAATTGTAAAGCATGAGTAATCGTTATTCGTAAATGATTATCTTAAGAACTTTTCTTGATTGCTTCTCCACTAAACATCCTTTAGTGGTTAATTAGATTAGAATCGGACCAATTATAATTCTCCACGGGTCCACCGTGTTTATTAATAAAAAAGTGTCTTCGTCAGTCAAAAGTTGTCGAAAAAGGATGGATATATAGAAATTTCTACCACCAACTAATTTTCACAATCATTGGACATTAGTGAAGATGTAAAATCATAATCATGGAAGACTTCAAAATTACGTTTAAGCGAAAATTACACACGTGCTTCTCAATCTATGGAATCATCAATAAATTGGTCCTCAAATTTTGTTATGAGTTACACAATTAGTTTCTAATAACATAACCGTCTAATTTTTTATTTTTTTTTACTTAATAGTCCTAAAAGCATTTCTCACTTCAATTTTTCTAGCATTGACTCGTATATCGAAAAGCAAAATCATTTCATAAAACTTGGCCATTATTTGATGAATAATTCCATTTTACCAGAAGAATTCCACCAGAAATCAACCAAAAATCTCACATGAAGGTGGGTCCCATTGTGAATAAATTGTAAAAAATATGAGCCCACCCTTATTGTGTCTTCTCTGTCAGTATTCTGTACTCACAGCAAAACTGATATTTGATATAACTAAAAAGACTAATTAAAATATAAGTAAAAAAATCAATAATACATTTTAATCACACATTTCAAATGACCTGTACTTTTTTATGCGCACATTTATCAATTTTTATCAAAAATCGATTAACAGTTTATTTTCTTTATCTAAACCGAACGAGGGTTTGATTTAGTAGAGATTTGAACAATATTCGTCTTATTTGGATTTAACAGAGATCCAAATTTTAAATATTAACTCTTTGAAATGAAGAACGTCTCATCTTTAAAGAGTTTTCTAGGAGATCCCTTGAGTTGAAGATCGGTATTTTGTCGACCAATGGTGTAATTTTCTCTTTTAGGTAAAAAAATGGTTAATAATATTTTCTTTAAATTTTCCATTTTGGCGGCATCAGATAGAAGATATCAGGTGGGTCCCGCCGAATTGGTAGTTGCAAGTTATAGTGAATCGATGGCCGTGGAATCCAAATCATAAAATCAACCTGGTGAGGTTTTGGATAACAAAGAAAGAGGTGTAATAGAAGTGTGAAAATGACGTTTGTAGAGGATAATTACAACTCTCTCTTTCGGCGCCAAAATTATTACGGAATTTTGAAGAAAGGACCAAATTAGGGTTTAGAAAACTCGGTGCTGTACACCGTGCCCCATGGGAACAGCTAAAGTTTTATTTTCTTTTTTGCTTTTTTCTTGAAAGAATATTTCCTCTTGAATTGGAATATAGAGAAAAAAGGTCCGGCATCACAACTCATGTTGACTAATTTTTTTTTTTATTACAAGTAAATCGACTTATTCAAGATCGTGAATCGTTGGCATCCCATGTTATACAGGGAAACATTGATTTCGCTATTTCGAAATTGAAATGTAATATAAGATTTAACTATTTTCGACATCGTATTCATCATAGTTAGCAGTTTCTGCTCTATATCACGATCACGATCGACGTTGTCAGTAACATCTGTATCGTCACTAAACGAATAATTTTTTTTTACTCTTTCTTAATAAGATTTTTTGAATAGAAACCATCATTAAGGACAATTTATGTTAATTTGAAACTAAGAGTACGATAAAACATAGAGAACATAAAACGTAACTACGAATATAGATTATCAAACTTTGTGGAGTTAAAATGTGAACTGAGAAGTTGATTTCCATGAGATAATAAAAGGTGGGAAGCAATAGCCGCTTAACGCCGGCTATGAAAACGACTGGCCGTAATAGAAGGTAGTGGAAAATGATGGAGAGCCGTTAATTTAGACGGGGAGAAAAGTTTGACCAAAGATAGATAGATAGTTGAGGTGCCGAATATGGAGTTCCACACTGTCTCCACTTCTTCAAGGAATAAAAACATTCAGATTCTTTCTTCATTTTTGGAAACAAACGACATTATTAAGGCCTAATCATAAGCTGATTTGATAAAATTAATATTGAAAATCAGATTTTTAACTTAAAATATTAAGTCGAGTAGCTTCTTATAAATATATATTATCCATCCCATGTCTAGCAAATATAGAACATTCTCCAAACTTTTTCGAGAATGGTGTCACTTCACGCAAAAAGGTTGAATGTACAGCCTTTTTGACAGCCCTTTCACTTGAGGGTGGGGCCTACAATCACTGACCACATCCCATGTGAGAGGACTGTCAAAATTACTGTATAAAATGCTGTAGATGTAGCATTTCTCCACTTCACGTGAATCCATGTCGAGCCTAGGATGTCCACCTTTCTCACTATGCAAGCCTTTGGTCACCAAGTCGCCTCGTCCGTTCAAAATGACACAATCCTAGACAACCTTTTGAATTCTACACATACTACCACGAAGGTTACTATTCAGCATGCATATTTCTCATTGATATTTCACAATCAAGCAATTGAATGAATCTCGTAAAATCATTTTATAGAAGTTCATTGATATTCTATCAAGAACGATGAAGACTAAATTCTTCTTCTACACTAACGAGAACTTCCTTGTGCAGATACGATCGTTTTTTTGAAAACTAACTACGGGTTCTTTGACCATCAATACTAAACTCGGGACAAAATCTCTTTGTGTCGTAAGTAAGACTTCATTCGTATTTTCCAACTTATCCCTATATTACAACTTTTGCGTGGGTAGTTTATTGCAGCCAGATTGTACAAACTACAGAATAAACTGTCAACAGACAAACTTTATCTCGTAAGAACAGAACAGTGGGATTGCCATTTCCATGCCACTGTGTCGAAAAATATCTTCTGCAACCAGATTTTTTCACAGCCTTCCCTGACCATGATTCTGACCCTCCTGGGCCATGGGCCAGACCCAAATTAAATAAGGGTAATTTCGTCAATACGTAAGGAATTCAATGGCAGAAATGTCAATTCAGTGGAATATTTAAAACCCTAAAACCTCCCTCTAATTGCTTACATGCAAAGCATAAACTACCGCGTGCGTTGGATGAGGACAAATGTCTGCCACCATTAATTAACCAATTAGAAACAGGCCAACACGTTGTCATTACAGTAGTAACCTTTTCGATTAATTAAAATAATTAAAAAATAATACACAATTACTGGGCCCCACTCGCTTACGGCGGGGACCCACCGCGACTCACATGAGAACCGCCTGAATTGTGTCAGATACAGACCCCACAATCATACCTGGTTACAACTGTTTTCCAATATTTGGAATTCTTTGAAGCGGCGCGTGGGAATACGCTCCACTTTCGCGCTTGGTTTTGTTCCTAAAAAAGGGTTCCACCTTCCCCACTCTGTTTACATTATAAAAACACTGCCTGCCTCCCGCTACTTTTTTCTTTCTCAGTACTCTGTGTTTTTCGCGTCTCTCTCTTCGTGTTTCCTGGGACCCTGTGGGAAACAGCGAGCACCGCTTGGGTTTGTGGTGTCTATAATTAAACGCAGCAACCCTTTTCAAAACCCAACTTTAAATTTTAGTTCTCCCAGATTTTTCATTCCGTCTTTTGATATTTTTGCCTCGGCGTTGTTGGTCAGTTGAACCCTTAAGTATATTCAAAGAGTTTGTTGTTGAATTAAATTGTGTTTCTATTGGAGAGATGGCGGCAGAGTCGGATGAGGGAAAGTTCTGGTTGCCGCCTCAGTTTTTAACTGATGATTTACTGATTGACGGCCAGAATAAAATTCATCAGACTAAGAAAACTGACGACTTTTCATTCGCGTTTGGAAACTCATTTGGTCCTTTCTCGGATCTGAGTTCACCAGTTGAGTCGGTGATGGGATCTACGGAAACAGAGAGCGACGAGGATGACTATGTGACTGAGTTAACTCGCAAGATAGCTCAATCTACTATTCAAGACTCCAGTTACTTGGTTGAAAACAAAAAAGTATACATTTACTTTCTATTGTTTTTCTTTATTATCAGTTGTCGCACGAAGAGTACTTTAATTATGGGTTTAATTTTTTAACAGGGATGGTGGGTTTCTGGTTCTCCACAATCAACTCTATGCAGTGTTATGGGACGTTGTGGGTGCAACCAGGGTTCCGGCCTTCGGAGCCCCAACTGCTTGTCGAAGGTTTCATCCCCGCCGGATGCCTACCGGAAAAATCCGACGTCGTTGGATTTATTGTCTGCGGCTGCTGAAGAGGTTGCCCGGATGAAGATGATGGAAGAAATAAATGGGTTTCATTCAACCAACTACAGAGTTGGTGTTGATGGACTTTTAGTTCCGCCCAGAATACACGGTGCTGCTACAGTACCACCCAAAAAACCAAATCGCTGTTCTGGTTTATACCCTAACTATACCCACCTTTCATTTCAACATAGACAAGCCACTCAAGTAAGTCTTGGCAATTTCAAAGAAGATTCATAATATTTGCTATCTTTTTTGTTTGAACTGTTTTGGGAATATACTGAGCTTTTTTTTTTATTTATCTTTTTTAAATTGACAGTTCCTGCAGTTGAAGGAACAGGTGATGAAGCAACCTCAACATGGACAAATGAAATGTGGGTACCCTCAAATGGTTCAGAATAGTGGTAGGCCTAATAGGTTGTCAATAGATGCTTTGTCTACTGTACAACAATCTCAAAAACAACAGCAGACTGGTTCAGGCATGAGAGCATTGTTTCTTGGAGATCCCGGGACTAAAAAAGAACGTACTGGAACCGGGGTTTTCTTGCCCAGAAGAGTTGGAGCCCCCACTGAAACGCGAAAGAAACCAGGTCAATTTTTTTTTTCTTTAAACTGCAGTGTGTATGTTCATGTGCAAGAATAGTTCAATTTAATTAGGTTCGTGCAGCTGGTGAGTTTTGGATAGGATAATTATTACGCATTATTCAGCATTTTGCTGCTGGTCACATGGGTTATGTGCGTTTTATGGGCTCTATGGTTCATATACATAGTTGATAGTTTCACTCCTGTTTAGTTAAATCTGGTCATCTCTGTTTTGTCTAGTTCAAATATTTGGATTTTTCAGAAGTATTTGATGGACTTCCCTTTTCTAATAATTTCTTCTGATAATGTATGGTGTTTATTTTTGGCAAATGCAGGGTGTTCTACAGTTCTGCTACCAGACAGAGTGGTTCAGGCTTTAAATTTGAACTTGGAATCCATGGATCCCCTGCCACTAAACAGAGCAAATGGAAATTTTACTCCTGACTATGGTAATTATTTCGTACTATTTCTCATTCGTTGCTACTGTTTGAATTTCTTAAGCTTGTATGCTAAGTTAATTTCTTGATTCTATATGCAGCTGCTGCTGTGAAGTTCAGAAATAATGTTGTAATGGCACAGCAGAGAAAAAATCAAAGACCTGTCCCAGTGACTAATCAAGACCACCTCAGGCTCCCTCCGGAGTGGACTTACTGACCAAAATTATAAATGGCTTTTTTCTCTAATGAAAGCTGTTTCGTTGAAATCTCTACAGAATCTGTTATGAAGTTGAAGATTAGGAGATAGTTTAGTTTGTGGTACATGGTATTAGCAGCAGTAGTATAGGACAGTATTAATTAAGTAGAAGGAGATGATGATTAAAGAAAAGATTGTTAGTGCAAGAAAATGGTTTTTTGGGTTTAGTATTAGGTTTAAAATAAATGCGAGTATGTTGATGCAACAACTCAGCTTTTTGTTTGGCTCGAGGTTCAAGAAAGTGGTTAATGGCAGTTCCTTTTCTTGTTCCCTTTTGAATGCTGCATTTGAATGATAATAAAATAAGGGTTTTTTTAATATTCTTGTTCTGGTTCAATGCCGTGAGTAGAAACTACAGCGGCCTGCCCTGTTTGTTTGTAGTGTTGGAATCCATCCCTGGCTGGGAGAGGAATGAGATTAATGAACACATTAGATTCTCGTGTCAACAAATAAATATTCATACAATGTAATAAATAGTTCACACATTGTTGGTGTACGAATAACGTTGAATTGCTGTCAATTAATGTTATCTATACTAAGTTTTTTTCGATATTTCTTCGAGTAGTGCAGGTTTAGACTAATCACCAAACAGTTATATAATAGTTTAATCGTTAGACAAGAACGAGTGAATCGAGATGTTATGCATCTCAAACTTTTATTTCAGATTAGTTAACCTTGCCATTGAAAGAAAGAAAAGATCGAGAATTACTAAACAAGATGTTTTGGGAAGGGATGTGGATAACTTTCGATGTGTAAATGTCACGATAATGATTTCCCATTTAATTTAAGAGCATGTTCGGTATAACTCAAAATTCAATTAAAATTAAAAATATAGTCGTTATTGAATTCCACTCGTATAATAAAAGTCAACAATAACGACTAGTTTTTCAATTTTAATCTCTACCGAACATGCTCTAAATTCTCAATTTGATGATGATCCTTTTATAAAGGGGAGGAGGATTGTTAAATAGCTTGAAGATGAAGAATTGGGAAGATTAGTTTGGATGAGGTGTCAAGACTTGGACGAGAATCATCTTCTCCATATGCATTCATTTATTATTTCCTTGTAGGACATGAACCCATTAAAGCCACTCTTTGATTTTTCGGGCATCTCACGCTTTGTGTATGGGAATTTCGTAACGTTCCTTTCATTATTGTGGTGTTACTATGGACACCACTAAAGGTTGGTAGGTTTGTACAACGATAGCGAAACCATGACACTCTTACAAAAGTGCCCTATAAAGTAACGACTTTCTCTTTTATTCAATTGAGAGTTCGAACGCACTTGATTATTGTAAATACACGTTTTATGCCCATAATACGATAATAGAATTGTTACAAAAAAAAATACAAATTATCACCTTCTTGTGACTTTTATTAGTTGTTCACAATTGCTGACGAGTTCACTTATCTGAATCATTAAAAGTGTTCCATCTCAAAAAATGGAACGCGTTGGCTGAGATCCAGTGACAAAACCTTTCTATGAAATAAGTATTTACTAAAATAAGTATGTCAATAATCTTGAGAGAATAATATTATCGATCCTTATCATTAATTACTTCGAAAACTTGAAAACATTCACCAAGATTGAAAAATTCAGATTCCCAAGGAGTGATTGTCATGGAGCGGGAGTGGGCTGTGTTCTTCATGTTGTATTTGACTTGTTCTTGGAATGCAAATGCTATGCCGTTGAATGTGTCTTTTCATTTTATTCTTTTGCACATTTCTATTTGTTTTCTACGTGCCGCCCATCAACTTCTCTTTTAGATATTTTCACCTTCAATTAAAGAATTGGAGTGTGGTCATGATTTTAGTTTCAATGCATTTGTTTTTTCTTTTAGCGTTAATGCACGCACGAATTCTCACGATGGAGGAACCAACGTACGTACATTTGATTTGTAGCATTTATACTAGACCATTGAGATTAAGACATTTGCACAAGGAAAACTTGGATTTCTTTTAGGATCCGTTTGATTACAAGAATGAAATTTGGGTGGAAAAAAATGAATTTCAAGGAATTGAATTGCCCATAACTTGTTTTACTGAGAATTGTCAATTAATTATATTTGATTTTTATAATTTTACACAGATAATGTTGAAATTTTGAATCTTTTGGTGTTCGTTTGACTTTGTTTTCCATGAAAAATTTTTAGTGATAGGATAGAATTTGTTTTCCACCAAAGTGGCGGGAAAACCAATTCAAGAAAAGGGGATCAGGTGGGGCTGAAGAAGGAAAAACAATTCCATTGAATTTTTGGCCAATCAAACATGCAATAACTTGAAAAATGGAAAATAATTTCTAACTTCCGTGCAAAATAAACCCTATCAAACAGGGCCTTAGATTTAAGGTTACTTCACTTCTGGGAATGCTGGCCTAAATTCAAACGTATTTTGCCAAAACCACTTTTCTTCATTGGTTAGTACCTCAGTCCCCAATGGCCCAATCTATTATTCTTTATGAACAAAAATCTTGAAGTGGTTTTGAGTCTTATCAAAGTGGATGATTAGTCATTTCATATTATTTGTATGAATTCCGATATTAATTATTTGATTAAAAAAAAACATTTTTATTGAACCAATTACCTAAACCAAGACGTAGAGAGTGAAATCCATCCTTCCAATTGTTTAGTTGTGATTGGTCAACTTAAAGAGTCTCGTTTAGAGTAGAGTGTGAGATTATTGAAACTAATCTTCAGTGATCATTCATCCTTTATTAAATTTGGAATCTAATCCTTTGGTCTGGTCATTGATCCTTTGTTACGAAGTAATCTTTTCATTAAATTTGGAATCTAATCCTTTGGTCTGGTCATGATCCTTTGTCATGAAGTAATCTTTTCATTAAATATGAAATCTTATCCTTTGGTCTTGCAATTCCTAACCCTATTTGTATAATAATCAAATAGACCTGAAATTTCAACAAAATTCTTAATGAGAGAAACCCAGTATGTCCTAATCATTTTGTAGCCCAAAATTTAGGTACATTATTAAGATGACAATTCACATGTTTCTGGAATCTAATTCAGTAAAAGAAAATGCATAGGTGAAAGACACAGAAATAGTTCCAAGTAAAAGACTTACACAACGAGCATGTCATTAAAACTTAATAGTCCCTACACGCTGAGTAAGCAATTTGGTTCCAATAACATTTAATATAGCGAACCATTTTTCCCTAGAAATCCATAACCACGTAGATCTAACAAAATACATCTCCAGAGCAACCAAATGCAAAAATTTACTCACCTAGTACAGTACCACGTTCTTTAAGGAGAAAGCGAGAAAAGATGTTCGTACCTTATATTTTAGTTCACAGGTCAACATACGATGCATGGTGAATACACATGAACCACTGACCATCAATCCTCTCAAAAACATTTGTGGAGAAGTGTCTTCCCCAGTTATTATCCTTCTTCTTAACCATTTCAATGCATGTGACATACCCTGCATCGCCTCTTACATGAACTTGAACGTCCTTAATCTCAATATCTAGTGGGAAATCATAGTCCGCCCATACAATTTCCCAACTCCCCATCACAAGGTCATTGCCAGATATGCCACTGACACCAGGATGCACAACACAAACATGCTCACCCTTAGACCAGAGAGCTTGCATAGCAGCCAAATCCCCATTTCTGAATGAATTATAAAACCTGGCATTCGCTCCTAATACTGAAGCCTTGCTATCCTCTTGGAGAGTTTTGAGACTATCCCTGATTTTTGCTGCTCGGGCATAGTTTTCTTCTTCGATAGCAATCTGCAGTTCTCGCTCCAATGTCTGCTCAGTCAGTATGACACGTTCGCCACTCAAAGTCCCATCAGAGTTGTCAGCTTTTACTCGATATGATCTCAATGAACATAATTGGGAATGATGCCTAAAAGGTGCTGTTGTGAACAAATAAAAAACTAGTCCATCTTATAGCTTAAAAGAAAACTAAAACAAGATCGCTGGGCATGGATATAGCTTTAGATAGAAAGACATCTTTCCAAAGAATATCTAAAGTTGCAAAGAAGTGAATGCATCAAGACCAGCACAACGCTAAAAGACATCCGATTTGAGTAAAACTCAATAAACTCAACAAATAATCAGCCGCGTTTGGATGGAGACAAAAACTATGCTTATCATTTTTAAAGTTCGCACTAAGGCCAAATAAAGGAGTTAAGTTATGATAGGTTAATAATCCAAATGAAGGGAGAAGCACTATAAGAATGAAAGATACCAAGTTATAAGAGAAATTCTAGGAAATGGATTTCAAATCTGCCATGTTATGTGGAAAGAATGTTGAGAGAACAAAATATCTAGAAGATGAATATAGCAAAAATGGTGATGCTAACATGGATGTGCAAGCATGCTAGAATGGAAAAATTGAAAAAGTTACACTACGTTTGATAGTTTACTTATAAAAAAATTTATTCTAAATATTCTTTTGTTGTTGAAAGGTTATAATAAGTGACTTTTTTTCCAATAAGTTAAGAGCTACTTTCAAAAGGTTAACTTTTCTTAATAAGTAAAAAAAAAAAAGCTTGTTACCCAAACGTGTCTAGAAACAAAATGTTAATTAAACTTGTACAATTTCATTTTTAAGTACAGACAGATAAGTTCCAACAAGTGGAGGTAGCACCTATTGAGCTAACATTAGGAAAATAACATCCTAATTCCTAAAAAATAGTTGAAACATACTTTGCTTCGGCCAAAAAAAGCTCTCGTCACAAAGGCAGTATAATTCCTATCTGAACAGGATAGTACAAAGTGAGAGACCAAAATTACATAAACAGAGATGGGCAAGAAAGATTTCATATCTAATATCTTTCAGAAAACTCATCAATAAATCGAAAAGAATGAAGAAAAAAAAATCATGCAGTTGATTCCAAGTTAAAAGTGAGGTTTAATAATCGTGGTTGTTTTTTGTTGTACGTTGACTGAGAGAGGGGAGGGTGGGGCAAACAAAAAATGAAATCATAGTGGGAAAGAAGTTTGTTGGACCATAAGATTGGATCTGAAAGTCAAGCTGGAGATAATGATGATCCAACTAGCTAGGGGACAGGTAGGGTTGGTGCAAGTGCCCCTATTTTTGACACACTCCTTTTTCTACAACTTTATGCCTATTTACTAGAGCCGTTATCATGGAAATTGTGCTATTTCATAACTCAGAGGGAAGAACACAGTTGGAGATCAAGTTAAGGGCTTTGGAAAACAAATGTAAATTTCTCATATGGTATTGCATGTTTAGACTGATTGACTTGTTTACATCTAAGCGTTACGTATAGCATTAAATAACTCACATATGAAACAATTAGCCATATAAAATCTAGAAGCATTTAAAAAAATATATATTGTATCTTTCTTTTTCCTCCTTTAGAAGGACTTGGAAGTGTCCTCCAATATATATATATATATATATATATTGGAAGTTGGTAGTAGACTTGAAGATGCCTTGAAAGAGTCCAAAGTGAATTTGATTCCTATTTCATCACAAATTCTCCATAATTGATTTTTACCCATTGTATTGTGACTTCACCTTATATTAAACTCTTCATGCATTAATTCTCCTAATATGTTATGATTCTTTGGCTATGTGGTATACAACACATATTGGAATTGATCGATTGTTCAATTAGTTATTGGTCCAAAGAGTTCCGATGTAACTCCTTTCTATTGATTTTAGTGAATTTTCCGCCTCTGCGCATGGTTTTTCCAGATTGAGGTATCCACATAAATCTTGTTTTCTTCGTGGTCCATTATTTTTATATTGCTCATATTATTCTTGTCTTTAATTATTTGGTCGGATTCTCGACAAAGTGGTATTAGAGTGATTATGATATCTTGTTTCTTTACAACACAGAGCACAATCCAAAACTCCAACATCTAGATGGAATGGCCCAAGTCCTCTATTCATTAGGTTAAATGCTTATTCCACCCTAAGGGTCACGGTAGAAAAGAAAAATGCAGTTGTAGATTTTTACTGCATTTACATTGTCTTAATCAATTCATCACAAACCGCAGTTACGAGAAAGAAAAGCTAAAAGTTTGGAACTTCATTCTGGTGATTCGACCAATTAAAGAAGATCGGTATGGAATACCAGATTCTATGTTTCTCTTTACATTTCAGCAAAGTATTAATACTCTACGTAAAGAGTTATTTCAAAATCAATAATATTGAGCGTATTAAATCTTATTGATGGGAAACCCCGAAGGAACTTACTCAGAGTTGTATGCCATGAATTATGAACGTGGCAACTAGATAAACAAGATCCCACTCCAAAACTGCTCGACAAAACTAATTTGCTTCGTTTGTGGGGATGTGAATAAAGATATTGCAGCATCCTAGTGTGATCAACGCAGGTACGATTTAAAATTCTATATTCGCTGGTGTCAAACATTACCTACAAAAATAAGACTCAAAGTCAAGTAATTTGAACTACGAAATAAACTCTGAAAATATGCCAAGCATATAATTCCTCGCGTCACCTTCATTTTCCAATTTTTATCAAGCACATAATTCCTCATGTCACCTTCATTTTTTAATATTCATTATTTTTAAATACGCTGTTAGTAAATAGTATATATTTTTTTTCCATCACAGTCCATAATAGTGAACATGAAAAGGGACTCAAATTTGAATATTTATCCATTTCGTATTGCAATTTTAAACCTAATTAAATTTCCATCCCCTGAAACAAACCCAAAAGATCAAAAAGAAAAAATAAAAATGAGTCAACTATCCTTGATTCTACATGAACTAGACAAAAACATTTACATGCCTTGCCCAATTAATTTCACTTTATTCTCCAAAAATACTCCTGAATATTCATAATTTCCTTCAACTAAGAAGTTCATTAATTATCAAATCCAAATTTAACAAAAGAAAACTTTAAACTTACCGCATAACGGAATAAAAATATAATTTGCGTGTATACAAGTAAAAAAAATTACTTACATTATTGAAGAAACTAGGTCGACTGAAAGATACAGCCGAGAATGCTTCCATTATTCAGAATTTCGAAAATCTTCAAGTAAACAGCTGCCAATGCGAAAAATGCTTTAAATTGCGAAAAATGTTCGTAGGTTCTTGACAGGTACGAATTTGGACTTGTCCTTTTGACTGGTGGGTGAACCGAAGAAATATTGAAGAGAGTACAGTTGCTGGAGGTAATTGGGCCGAACTTTCATATGGTCTGGGCTTCTAAAAACATAAATGGGCTTGTATTTATTCACTTTTTAGCCTTGTGATTAGGGAAAATTAGCTAGAACCCTACTTATCAAGATTACATTTCAAAAATAAGTGGGTGAAAGAATAAATTTCAAAATTCAGGTGGTAAATACTAATTTTTAAATTAATTAAAAAAAATTAATTACAGCTACCCAGACACGCCGCCCATACCTGATTCATTTGTTAACCCTCCCACACGCTCTCTCTTCCCCAAAAATTAGATTGGCACTCTCACCCAAAAATCAGTCGGCGACTTCTTCCCCCACACCCCCCACCCACCCCACCCCACCCCACCCTCTAAATTCAGGCCGCCTGCCACTTCTCTCGCCGGAGTTTCTCTCTTACCTAAAAATTTACTCAATACGGATCAACGACTTGCTAATAATGGCCTNAAATCAGTCGGCGACTTCTTCCCCCACACCCCCCACCCACCCCACCCCACCCCACCCTCTAAATTCAGGCCGCCTGCCACTTCTCTCGCCGGAGTTTCTCTCTTACCTAAAAATTTACTCAATACGGATCAACGACTTGCTAATAATGGCCTCCCGCCCTCAATCCGACGCTTAGGTGTCGTGCAAATTATGAGGCTCTCCGCTACACAACAGAGA
>CAIGRO010252064.1:0-14529 GCA_903798355.1 Fraxinus baroniana
ACCATATAAGAGTATTGAAATTCGTTTGGAGGTTGACATGACTTAGCACACGTCCCTATCCATGATTCCACGTGAAAAGAAGTATATCAACCAACTACTAAGTGGAGCACTTGGCATGCTAGGAATTTTCACCAAAATGTGAGGATGATCATTTGACTCATTCTACAACAATTCTACCTTCTCGTCACGTGGCTCTCTCTACTCTCTCTCTCTCTCTCTCTCTCTCTCTCTCTCTCTCTCTCTCTCTTCCTTTATATTTTTTATTATTATATTTTCTTTCCTATCAATTCCCAAAACTAAGGCCAAATAAATGAATATAACAAAACTACAATTTCTCCATTTTAGCTACACGTGCACACCTTAGAATGCATTAGATAATTCAACCAAAATGAAATACAAATCAAAGTCTTCTGACCTTGATAATTTGGGCGCCGTTAATTCAATTTAATTTTTTCTCGAGCCTAAAATGCATAATTAGTTATGATCTATCCAACGAGCCTAATATCCATGTACTTATCATTATTCGGTCAAAATCTAAAATATGACACAAATAAAATTGAAATTGCTATATACCATTTTAGTCCCTAACTTTCAAACATCAAGATATAGCACACAATTTAAATTTTATTCTATGAAAATTTTCGGGGCATTACTAAGTAGGTTTCAGCTTCTTCTAAATCATTTTTTAAGAGCGAGTCTAGTAAGTAACCAAATGATGTACCAGTATACCAACCAAATTGTTATTTTTAGCATTGGTGTTGGTTACTATAAATTTATGCAAATCTCAAATAGGTTTTTACGAAGTCCAAAAAGCCAACCTTTGGTTACAACAGGACCTCCAGGTAGTCTATCTAGATATACAAATCTTTACTAGTATACCCTACATTTAAGTTGGCCTATAAATCCTTGGGCAAGTATTTGTGCTGCCATGGGATTCTCATTAGTACTACAATACATGTTTGCATCGAAATAGTGGCGTGACAAGAGCTTAAAGCTCATAGGAGATGCATCTGTGGCAAAGGTACATGTGATATATCATGTGTAGACAAAAAAAGGTTCTAGATTTTTTGCAGAAAACATGTAAAGATGAACATTTTATTAATGATATAAACCCACGTAGCAATAGTAGCTCCGAAACCCAAAAAAATGGAATCACAACCCCAAGAAAGCTAAAATTTTGGTTTGAAGCTTGACCCAGCAATTTATTGAATCAAGGAACCAAAGTCATTAAGGAATTTGACCCTTTAACCACAATAATTGTGAAGCTTTCTTTGAATTTGTTGAACACCACATAATTAATCTTTGATAAGCTCGGAATTCAATTCATTGAAGAACAAGAGAAAGTAATCTCACTTTGTTATATTGTGTTGTTTACAATGAAAATAATGAGTAATATTTATAGGGAACCATAAAAATCAAACAAAAATGGAATTATATAAAAAAAGATACCATAACCATAACTAGAGTTCTACCAAAAATAGACTTCTAGGAAAAATTCTAAAAAAAAGGCATCCAGAAAATGAACTATGATGTTGTAGGTGTGGCCACATGGTAGGCCTCATTTCTTCTCAAGTTGGTTTTGAGTGTCGAATGCCGCATGCACATTAAGTATATGCAGCCGAATGGTTCTTCGGAATCTCCTATTCTTTCTTTGCTTGAATCAAATGCATCCATCTTGGTTCTTCTACCATGCCCAATGTGAAACTTGTTGTTTTGCTTGTTTTTTATTCAAGCTCTTGGCCCATGTAACTTAAACAAGTAATCGCCTGACTTCTTCAATTTTCTTTTTTCTTGATCTTGTCATTGAGTCTTCTTTCACAATCAATGGATTCTTTACTAGCCTTCGTCCCATAGTACTCATCATTCCCTCCCTCTTGAAAATGATTCATTCTTGAATCTTCATCTGCATCAAATAGAGAAAGATCGGAAACATTGAAGTAACAGAAATGTTATACTCACCTGGAAGATTCAATTTATCAGAATTGTAATTGATCTTTTCAAGCGCCTGAAACGGTTCATCTCCTTTCATTGCAGTTTTAACCTTTTTTGAGTCAGAAGACGTTCTTTTCTCATATGCACCCAAACCCAAGTGTTTGGTTCAAATATAAAATGCCTCCGTCCTTTATTAGCTTGCATAATGCTCATTCATCTTCTCAATATGAAGTCAAACTTTCTCATGGATTGATCTCATCAATTCAATCTTCTTATTTCCATCCAGACTATCCAAAGGAGTTAGTGGATTAAAATCAAATACAATTTCAAATGGAGTATAAGAAGTAGTAGAATGCGTGATCTTATTATATGCAAACTCCATAAATGTCAAACAATCCTCCAAGCTTTTTAAGTTCTTATGGATTATAGTTCACAAAAGTTGTGTCAATGTCCTATTAACTACCTCAGTTCATCCATCTGTTTGTGAGTGACAAGTATAGTAAATAATAGTTTGGTTCCCAACTTACCCCCACAAAACCCTCCAAAAATGACTAAGCAACTTAACATCTCTACTAGACACAATACTCATGTATCCCATGGAGTTTCACTAATTCCTTAAAGAATAAATCAGCTATGTTCGTGGCACCATTCATTTTATGATAAGGAATGAAGTATGTCATCTGACTAAACTGATACAGTACCACCTATATGGAATCTCTATGCCTATTAGTTCTAGGCAATCCCAACACAAAGTTTATAGACATATCTTAGTCTACTAGGAACAGGTAAAGGCGTATGCAAACCTTGTGGTAAAACTTTAGATTTAGTCTTTTTATATGTAATGCATCTAATAAAAATATGATTAACAATTATTTTTATTTTAGAACAATAAAAGTATTCATGCAACATCTCTAAGGTCTTCTTAATGCCAAAATGCCCACATGAAACCTCCACTATGCGATTCACGTAATAACAATTCTCAAATAGAACATTTAGGAACGCAAACTATTTTTCTTAAACAAATATACATCATTAGCATATGACGCCTTAAACATATTCAACCTCAAGTATTTTTGCAGTTAAAAAAGTGAGAAGTACGTACTTAATAATGCATCGGCTACTATATTTTCTTTACCTTGTTTTTGCCGAATGACATTAGGAAAGGTCTCAATAAACTCCATCTACCTCACATGCCTCTTGTTTAATTTATCCTTTCGATGTTTCAATTACTCATGATCAGTGTGGATTACAAACTCTTTAGGCCATAGGTAGTGTTGGCATGTCTCCAAAGTTTGAACATGTGCATAAATTTTTTTATCACGTGTAGGATAATTCAAAGTTGCCCCACTTAGCCTTTCACTAGAATAAGCTATTTGTCTCCTATCCTACATTAAAATAGCTCCAATTCCTATACTTGAGTCATGACATTTAGCCCCCGTTTGACACCCATTAATTTCTCATTCTCATTCTTCATTTTAACCATACATTCTCCTAATAAAATAATATTACACACAAATCAAAAAAAAATTCATCACTTTTCCACCACACATTCTTACATCAATCACTATTCCAAAATTTCTCTACTCCTCAAAATGGGTTTCATCAGTGTGGATTACAAACTCTTTAGGCTATAGGTAGTGTTGGCATGTCTCCAAAGTTTGAACATGTGCATAAATTTTTTTATCACGTGTAGGATAATTCAAAGTTGCCCCACTTAGCCTTTCACTAGAATAAGCTATTTGTCTCCTATCCTACATTAAAACAGCTCCAATTCCTATACTTGAGTCATGACATTTAGCCCCCGTTTGACACCCATTAATTTCTCATTCTCATTCTCATTCTCATTTTTCATTTTAACCATACATTCTCCTAATAAAATAATATTACACACAAATAAAAAAAAAAATTCATCACTTTTCCACCACACATTCTTACATCAATCACTATTCCAAAATTTCTCTACTCCTCAAAATGGGTTTCAAACAGGGGCTTAATCTCAGAAGTTTTTTAAAAGTCAGTAGTGCTAAAACAGGTGCACAACACAACATATTCTTAATAGTATTAAATGCATGTTCTTGGTCACTCCTTGATTTCTCCTCATCGACTTTAATACCCTTTACACTAATAACATAACCAGAAAAAATAATAATAACTTTTTCCTTACAAAATGTAAACATTTTAAAGTTAGCATATGCATGTTTCCACCTCAAGGCAACAAGCGCACATCTCAAATGCTCTACATGCTCATCCAAGTTCTTACTATACACTAGAATATCATCGAAGTAAACTATTCTAAAATCTATTTTACAAAGTATACATGATCTATGCAACTCATCAAGCATATAATCTAAGCTAGGTATGAGATGACGATACTTTATCGTCATGTTGTTGATTGCCCTACAGTCAATACACATTCTCCAAGTCCCATCATTTTTAGGTCCAATTAGTAATGGCACTACACATGGACGTATGCTCTCTCTCACATACCCTTTGCTCATCAATTCCTCCACCTGCATTTGAAGCTCCACCCACTAGGCATGTCTTCAGGGAAGAAGTCATCAAATTCTTGCAACAAAGAAATACCTAAACTAGGGAGGGGTTGGTTTGTCTCCTGGGGTTGGTTTGTTTTCTCAAAATTGAGGTTTGATTCCTTGTAGACCAGCAATATCAAAGGGTGGTTTCCCCTAAAACCCTCGTTATTTCACTATATTTTGAGAAAAAAACTCGCTTCTGACTTTTCTTTTCTCTTTGAAGACTCTTTAACTTCTCTCTTGCGGCTCCACTCTTTTCTCTTTATTTTGAGCTACCTCACTACTTTCTCTCTTCTTTGAAGCATTAGTGTCGCTCTCCTTTTGTCTCTCTTTGTTTTTCTTTTCTTCCTCACCTCTCAAGTTTATTGATCCTCATATACTTGTTTTGGAGTTAATGGAACAAGAGCAATAAATTTCCAATCTTTGACACAATTGTACCTAATTTTGTACCTGTCATGTATCACGTTCCAATTATGCTACCATGGCCTCCCCCAAGATATGTCCAGCATGCATAGGAACCACGTCAGACCACTTCATCACTATACTTCCCAATTGTGAAGCTCGCCAACACTTGTTTATGTTAATTAACCTCTCTACATTCATTCATTCAGTGTCACCTATAGGGTATAGGATGTTTTAGTATAGCCATACCCAATTTTTCTACAAGGGTAGTACTAGCAACATTGGTACAACTCTTCCCATCAATAACCATACTACATATCTTGTTGTTGACATGGTACCTAGTATGAAAGATATTTCCCCTTTGCTGCTCCATGTCATCCACCTTGATTTATTCGCTAAGAAGTGTTTCACCTACCACTATATTCATTGCCCTTTTCTTTGGGCATTGAGAAACAATGTGCACTGAATCCAAGCATCTAAAACACTTGATATCCTACTCCCAGAAGGTTGGGAATCCGCCTTGGGTTTTATTTTGCTAGCTACTTCCCCTTTTCCCTTGGTGGTTTAGTCTTTAACTTTAATATAGCCACATTACTTCTATTACTATCCAACTAAGTTTTCCAAGAAAAATTAAAACCTGAAGAATACATAGATGTTCCTTTTCTTTTTAATTTTCTTTCCACTTTCATAGCCACCTGTAGCATGTCCTCCAACTCCACATAATGTTGTAGTTCCACTATATTGGCTATTTTCCCTATTTCAAATCATTCAAAAACCTAGCCAATGTGGCTTCTCGATCCTCCCCAACATTCGTCGTAATCTTAGCCATCTACATCTCGAGTGTTGTATGCGACAACATGCACATTAAGCCTATGCAGCCATGGTTTGTCGAAATCTCTTATTCCTTTGCTTGAATCAAATGCATTAATCTTGGTTCTTCCTCCATTTCCAACGTGAAACTTGGTGTTTACTCATTGTATACGAACTTACGGCCCATGTAACTTGAAGAACAAGAAGAAAGCAACCTTGCTTTGATTTAATAGCTCAATAATGTGTTGTTTCAAAATGAAAAGAATGAGCCCTACATATATGGAACTCATAAAACCAAATTTAAAATGGAATTATGTCAAAAAGGTATCATAACAAGAGTTCTACCAAAAATAAATTCCACTTCTTTGATTCGGAAATAGTACATGCAACAGTATCCCGTTTTATACTACGCAAGAGCGCAGTTATTCGACTAGCTTCTACTTGTGTTCTCTTGATTTCGATGCATCCAACGTGTTTCCGCCTTCATGCCCAACATGAAACTTGGTGAAGCCTGTTAACTTCAAACTCTTGGCAGAGGTAGCTTGAGTAAGTAAATACATGGCGTCATTGATTCTATTTGCTCGCAATCTCTCCATTGGTTCCTCTTCAATTTGAGCAGGATATTTGTAAGTTTGTTTCCCTACATATATCCTATATATCAAGTCTTTGCATAACTTCCTTAATCTTCTTTGATATTGACCTTTGTTATCGGTCCATGGAAAGCATCCTTGTTATTGGCAGCCCTCTGTGATACTCATTAGTGGAATCTCGTGCTTTTTGGTGCATGAATCATCTTGGTATATTTATTGTGTTTCTTACATTTCGTGCATTTTTGGAGAAATATGGTATAGCTAACATAGTTTGGTTTATTTTGGCAGTTTTGCTACATGTTGCACAATATCGTACATTTTTTGTAATTTGGTATATCAGCATATTAAGGTATATTTCTTTCACTTTGGTATATTTTGGATTCTTTTGGTTCGTTTTGTTGCCTTTTGGTAATTTTTTATCATTTTGGTACCCATTGGGTTGTTATGCGTTTGTGTATACACTAGTGAAAGGATAAAAATTGGTAGTAAAGTTTAATACTTAGAAAACTTAATTAAGTTTATAAAAGTAAATGAAAACCAAAAAAGCATTAACCAAAAAATATAGTAAAATTAAAGTTCTAACTACGTAATACAAATTTATGATTAGTAGAAAATTTTTACAGGGTTCCATCGTAATATTTTGAGAAGTAGAAAATTGATATCAACCCAAAATAAGAAATAAGCTCGGCACTTCAAAACCTCTTCCTTAATTAGCAACTTGGATACTAGAACTTCAATTTTATTTCTTTATCTAAAATATCATACAATAGAAGATTTCTACTTAGACACTCTTAACAAAAAATGGACTTCACTCCTGTCTTCAAATTGAACTGATAAGCACAAGTTAAGAGATCTTCACATGGATTCCTCCTAGAACTCAGCAATCTTTCGTCTTCATTACGTCTTCATATGCAAAACCCAGAAACCCTCTTTTGTCTACACAAGAGATGTCACGTGCACTTTGAGCCAAATGTCTTGTGAGTTTTACTTTCGTCTGCCACTATTTCAGGACTCTTAAGGCTTCACATGCACTTTAAGTAAAAATCTTTTCTTATATGTTTTGAGAGCTTTAAACATTTGTCTACCACAATTTTGGAACTCATAAGTCCTCACATGCAATCCTTTCAATAAAGAGAAATTCTTTCTTTTCATCTAATGATACCTTTAACTTTTCTTTTAGATTGACCCGACAACCGACTGTGGCCATGAGGTCGTCCGGTTCCACCATGTGGACGATCGGTTGGAAATTATCGAAATAATTTCACTATTATCGATCTTATGCCACCATCTGTAATAGAAGGCTTGGCAAAGAGAGAAGTTCATTTGGGTCCTTGTCCACTTTAAACGTCCACGATATGACAAAGAGCTTTATGCTAGATAGATGGTGTACATTAAAACTTTTTCCAATGTCATCCGGTATAAACAAGGTAAGGAGAACATAGTGCTGATTCATTATCCCGAAGGTATGTACTTCTTACTTCCTTTAGTGCCAAAATGCTTGGATTTGAATAGGTTAAGGATATATATAAGCTAATATGTTGATTTTTCTAGCATATATATGTCATGTAATAAAGATGTAGTAGATAAATATTATAGGCGTTAGATGGTAAAATAAATTATGTGTGTCTAATTGCCCCATGCATGAATTGTTAGTGCGTAAAGTACATGGTGGGGGTGATGGGGCATTTCCGTGTTATGAAAACTTTAGAGCTGCTGCATGAGCACTTTTACTTGCCTAGGATGAAAAAAGTTGTTAATCACATTTCTAGTAGATGCATTCCATGAGAAGGTAATGCTCTCAAGGTAATAAAGGAAGAAGACTTGTGACATTTGAACCAGTGATTAGATTTGTGTGTACATGCAAAAAGAACATTTTTTTAGCCCAAAGAAGTTCTACAGCTTTTAATGTTTTTTGTTTTTATCATTCTCTCTTAGATGCATGTGAAGAATCGATGTCGAATCGATGTTTTTTTTTTTTTTATCATTTTCCAGGAGGGAGAGAATCATGAGAATCATGGAAGACAAGCTAGCAAGGATGCATTGCATGTTTCGGAGGGCTGATAACTAGGTCAAGAGAAAAGAAGATCAAGGAACCATCAAAGATGTTGTTCGAGCTACATGGACCAAGAGTTCAAGTGCCACAAGCAAGGCACCAAGTTTTAAGATGAGCATCAAAGAAGAAGGACCAACCTTAGTTCATTTGATTTAAGCAGAGCTTGGAGCCTAGCTAGAACGTTACAGACCCTTATGAGTATATTTCAAACAATAATGAGCATTTATATCGTAACGATAACTCATGGTCAAGTTGTTTTGAAGTGAAAGGGAATGATGTGAATCAACTAGAAGAGAAAATCCTAAATCAATTAAAAAAGAGGAGGACATACGAAAATACATAACTTTTAGCTCGATTGTCAAATTTTTGTATGTAAGTGCAATACGGAAGCCTTTTTTTTTTATTCAGTACAGCTTTGTCGGATAACGTCCATTCCATTGTTTAGGGATCCGTTTTAGCATTTCTCAATTTTGTGTTAGTTTAAGGGTATTTTCATTATTTTTACAGTACTTTAGCTTTATCAAGATTTATTTCATAATCAGGGTTTGGTTCTATTGTAATTTATTTTGAGTATGCACAGATCCTTTATCTCGAGTTAGGATTCATTTTGTTTTGTGTAAAAATTAAAACAATATTTTGAGAGATCAATTGTAAAATGAGATTTCTCTTTCAATCTTAATTGAACTACCGCAAATTATAAATCTTTATTGCTTTCAACCCTTCGAGTGCTTGATTCAAGAAATCATTAGGTCAAGATTATAACGCTGATTTTATCATTTTTGGGTTTCGTATCAAATCTTATGTGAATTCCAAGGTGTATCCCACAAAGGGGTTCACATCAGAATTTCCTTTTTCCAATATTCCAACAACTCTTCATTCATTTAGACGGGTCCAGCCTTAGTGGAAGCACTTTCCTCATCAAAATCATTTCCATGTGGTAATGAAACCTGTCAAAATCATTTATACATAATACACATATCTATGAAATAGATCAACCGGTCGTCATCCAAGTACATCAACCTGCAGAAACTTGTAAGAGTTTCACGGCCATGTCTTCTATGAAGTTCAGTGCTCACCTACAACGCAAGAACAACATAAGATAGTGCCCAATAAGTAAAAAATCATGCATGAAATGATGTGACACCATGCTATTTCCTTTGAACATCGCTAAATAGGCATTATATTTAAATATTCATCAAACTAAGCTTGAAATAATTCATTTGAAAACTTTTCTTTACATTGGGGACCCTAACTCACTTACCTTACATCGAATAGATCTTTTACATATTTTATATATATTGCCGAATTTTAATTGTCAATACCATCTTACATATTTTCAGTTTTGATTAAAAGGGCAATATAAGGGATATATTAAATTAAAATTGCCTTTCCTTATAATAAGTCTTCTACAAATCTAAAACATCATTTGGTATATTTTATATACTAATTCTCTTACAGTTTTATTGCAATTTGTAAGGTAAGAATTAATTCCTTATTTTGATAAGTACCTAACCTGTAATTAAAATAATTAATCAATAATGGAATTAAGCTTTGAAAGATTTTTTTTCACCGTGCGTGTTCAACTAAATTGAACAACTGCCAACTTTATAAGGAACGGATAGACATGAACCGTCATTGATAAATTTCAAAACTAACATTTTCTTCAAGCCTTTGAAAGTTTTTTAAAAAAAAAAAAACAAATTGGTGTTTAATGTACAATTCCATATTTTAATAGAGAGCTACATGTTATGAAGAAAAAAATGGGGATCTAAGTGGTGGTTGTGGTCAAGTACAATAGGGAAGTGGTGGCAAAGTCAAGAATGGTGGATTTGATTCCAATTTATCAACAAGTCAAAAGAAGAAGAAATTAAGGGTAACTGTTCTTAGTTCTTTTGTTAATTTTGCGAGGTTATGAAATTGAATCCATGGCATGGGGGGCATGGGTAAACCCCTCGCGGTTTGTCATATTAAATTTGGTGTCCATGTACTCTATTATTAATTAAATTTTATATTTATTAAATCACTACCATCAACACAACAACAACCTGCACGTACCATTAAAAACTAATTATAGATTGTTCTGACTACTACTTGTACAGAGTTATACAAGTTAAATTAAAGTATTTTTTAATTTATCTAGGTTTAGAATTTATAAGTTCATAATCAAAACGTGTTCCAAGTTAATAAAGGAACGAGATAAATAAATTAACAAAACAAGGTTGCTCTAGAAATATTGTCCAACCATAATACAGTAGATTTATTTTATTAGGTCCAAGAATTCAGACACAATGACAGAACATCACTGCCCGCCAACCAACGAACCATTCTAACCTATGAGAGGTGGGGAAAATGGTGAATATATAGAAATACTCATTATGCAATCCTGAATAAAAATATCAATTCACAAATGAAAATAATCATACCATTCTATCATATCTTTAGAAATCGGTAAGAGCTTATTATCATATATACTCGATGGCCATATCATAGTAGTAATTGAGATAGGGTTCTTCAATTTCTTCCTCGATTTCTACAAGTAAGCAAAAGATTTACTTATTGAAGAATGAAATTTGATTTTTGGGTTCATGGACCTATATTCAAAGTTTAGTAAGATAAGAGGAGACTGCACTCCACGTCACTTTTTGGCTTGGCATTTTCAAATATTTCACTTTTTAAAAATCTTTGCAAAAATATTTCTTTTGGACTTTTTACCCCTGTAGACATTTGGATGCATGTGTTTGTTAATAATATTGACTTGACAAGATGAAAAAGCTCTCTCTCTCTCTCTCTCTCCTCTCCCCTCCCCCCTCCCCCCTCCCCTCCCCTCCCCTCCTCCTCCCCCTCTCAGTTTTTCAAAAATCTTCTCAAAAGTTTCTACAGTTTTAGAAATTGGTTTAGCAAATACAAAGAAATCTTCATAAATCTTGATATGAGGTATTCTCTAAGTTTCGATTTAGGTTTTCTTCTACCTCGGTTGGTCCAAACTCTTATTAATTTCTGGTATTTTGTTTGCAAATCGAGGTTGAAATATTCGTTTGGACCAGTCCAAACTCAAACTTCTTTCCTTTTTTGTCAATTAGGGCTTTAGTGTGAATGGAAAATGGTGGTGCTTCATGTTGATAAAATACATGTATTCCTACTGATAACTAAATGGGTAAATAAGTGGGTTTAAATATCATCTAACTCCTTGTGTCGTTCATAAATATAGAAGTTGCTTTCCAATTTTTGTGAACTTTAATGTTTCAAACACACCATATTTTAGAAGAAAATGTTTGTGCTTATCTTTCTTTGTACTCTTTAAATTGCATCCTGCCGTCCATATTGCAAAAGTATGCTTATTCCATCAACACATCCAATTTCCATACACCCCATTTTGATCCCAATATATTGGAAAGAAAATAAATATAATAGCGTTTTTGTGGTTTAAAAAAAATCTTGGCACTAGTTGTTATTGATTGATTAAATTTTGTCAGAATTGTCTTTTAGATTTTATTTTTTATAAGAATTTGGTAGAATTATTTGTCCAATTTTGCTTTCTGCAAAAAGATAAGGGATATTTGTGCTCTGTGTTCAATCTCGACAGTTATGGAACAATCTGTCGAGATAAACTATCGTTCTCGACAGTTATGTTATGAAATTTTCGACAATTAATACCTTTTTGTCGATAGATATGTTCATATGCCAAATTTGGTTCAATTGAACTTCTGCGCGTTTTATGAATTAAATGTGGGGAATTTTCATAAATATCACTAAATTTAAAAATTCAAAAAAAAAAAAAAAAATTGTCATTTTCACTTTTTTGAGCAAAAATGTCACTTTTTAGGTGCAAAATGTCCAAATTACCCTTAATAGCACCTTTTCAAGAACATTTAATATTTGATTTGAATGCAATTAATATGATGATGTGATGCTTTACTTTAAATATTATAAAAATTATTTACATGTATATTATAATTGAATAATATGAGTTTTCTTTGAAAAAAAGATTAAAGAATTTGAAATATTAACTTCACCACACATTTTTCTTCTCAATTCACAAACCCCTTACTTTTTCTCTATCTTCTTCATTCTTTGATCAAAAACACATTACTATTGAATTCATCATTCATTTTTAGAGGTTAGTCATTACAAATTGTTAATAATTTTATCTTTATAGATTATTATTTCTTAGATGTAAATACAATATGGTCAAATCCAATGGGATAAATTTTTGAAACTATTATTCACTGATTTATTTGGTTTTTTAAATATTAGTAGAGGATAAAAATACCAATATCATGTACAAAAGTGAACGATTTTCCATATTTAATAAAGTATTGAGTTATTTATTAATGATAAGATGTTTTCATGTGGTAGTTGAAAATTGATTATCACCATTATTGTTTTCAAGTTTCCCAACAGTTCATGGAGTTCATCTATGGAATAGTTCGGTTGAAACAGTCGGTTTAGAGATGTTATCTGTCGAACCTGACATTTATGAACTCTCAAAATAGACAATTTAACTGTCGAATTCGACAACTGAAAAGTGTTAACACGTTCTTGATTTCACCTTATGCTACTCCATAAATTTCAATATTCGAAAGTTTCACATTCATATTATCAAATGTATGGATATTTATTGTGCGAAATTCTTACCGTTGCATTCCCAATGTTTCAGGTATGAATAATCATTTGAGATTCATCGTGTTGTATGGGGAACAGTTTGTTTAATATGAATGATGAATGGAAGTGGAGAGGGGACAAAACCACTTCCATATTAGTGCTGACAAGTATTACCCTAACCGATTGAAGGACAAACTTGGTATTTTTGATCACCGAACTCAAATTGAATTGAAGTTCAAAGTCCCGAACTTGAATATACCGCCGGCCAAAATACGCGAAGATGAAGACTTAAAATGGTACATTGATTTCATAATGAAATTGTCATATACGTTACTATTTTGGAAGCCGAGCTTCCAAGTGTTAGCATGGGGAATGATACAAATTGTCCAAATCGTTCGTTTGTCGTAGCGGATGTTCGCCAACATGTACAACATGAGAGCTCAATCATCAGTAGAGTGCATTAAACAATAATGCGGAATCCGAGCTCCCAAGTGTTGGCATGGGAAGGGATACAAATTGTCAAGATCATTCGTTTGACATATCAAAGTTTCACCAAAATGTACAACAAGAGGAGCTCAATCATCAGCATAGTGTATCAAACAATAATGTACCCGAAACTCCAAATTTTGATATTGGGACTCCAACTTCAGATGAGAACTTGGACCACCCATTACATGGTACAAAAGCTGCTAACATTGATGACATTGATGAGCAAGTGTCCTCACATTTCATGAGGACATATACGAACCTACTACAAAAGTAAATACATCTGATCTTGTCGAAAGGCAAATATTCTTCAGTAAGAAAGAGTTGTACTCGAGAACTCATATACTTGTTTTGCAAGACAAGTTCTAATTTAAGGTCAGCTGGTCAAGCATGAAAATGTTAATTGTTGTATGCGCTGACGATAATTGCATGTGGCTGCTGCGTGCTTCGACTGTGAAAAAGTCTACAGTCTTCATGATCCGTAGATTCAACAATGAGCACACATGTACCCTAGATTTTTATCGCAACGCACATTAACATGTCACTAGTTCTGTAATTGCCAAGCATATTTTGAGAACATTGGACAATCCATCCCTATCGTATGCCCCTACTGATATTGCATGTGACATGGAACGTGAGTTCGTTGTCGAAATCAGTTACAACAAAGCACGTAGGAGGGAAGGTGACTGCTTTACATTTGCTACATGGTAATCCAGAGGATAGTTTTCAAAAACTATCTTCGTACTATCACGTTCTAGGNCCAGATGATAGTTTACAAAAACTATCTTCGTACTGTCACGTTCTAAGCGATGGTAACTCGGGGATGATAACCCACATCAAAGTTGATTCTCATAATAGGTTCCATTACTTCTTCCTAGCTTTCGGTGCAAGCATTCGTGCATTCATGGTTATATACAGTACTTGAGGCCAGTATTTGTGTAGACGGTAGTCACTTGAAACATCCATACAAATGTACTCTTCTACTTACAATTGCAGACAGGAAAACCAGCATTGAAAAAGCAATATCTCATTTCCATTGTCTCACCATGGTTGTTATATGTGGCATATGAAGAACTTAATATATCGAAACAGCAATGGGAGTTCAATATTTCTATTCAAACGA
>CAIGRO010252089.1:0-10798 GCA_903798355.1 Fraxinus baroniana
AAATATGAGAAAATTAATTGGAATAATTTGATATCATTGAATCATAATTGAAAGTTGGTGAAATCATTTCCTAGACTTTCTCATTTTGATAAATTTGTATTCTCCAATTTTGTCGTAGCATTTTACATTTGATTAGTTTAACAATCAATCAAACATTCATCAATTATCTAGATAAAATGGAAGTTACACAATTATAGTACTTAATAAATTAAATTACAATCCTTGTGGGTTCGACACTCTAACTCTTTTACTATATTACAAAACTTGACACAGTACACTTGTGGAATAATTCACGTTGTAGAAAACGCATGACAGGGCCATTACAAGAAAGAAGAGGGGGGTGTCCTAAGAGGCAATAGTATCCTGCTGAGGCTCATCAGGTATGTCCACCACATCCACAGGATCTTCAATTTCATTAGCTAGGGTAGATGGTTGGGCAGGAATAAAGTCATTTGTCAACGCAACCAAGTCTAACTGGGGGTGAAGCTTTGTAAGCCTCGAGAATACTTCGCCATATGCTACTCTTCTCCAATAAATGTCGAGGCTATCATACGCAGCTGTTTCATGAAAATGAGCAATGTATTGGATAACCGTTACCTCTCCAGTCCTGCTCAATTGTTGCTTCAAATTCGTAACTTTAGTAGTTAGTCTTTCATCCTGAGACATCAACTTCCCTTTTTACTTGTTGGCTGCCTCGAAAGAGGACGAAGCAATATTTTACAAGTTGTCTGAATTCTGAACTCGCTTCGTCAAAGCATTTACCTCGGCCTTACAGAGGTGGGTTTTCTTTTTCAGTTCTTTATTTTCATTAGAAAGCGCTTCCACCTTCTGAGTTTTTGTTAGCGGAAGAGACCTCGGCATTAGCCTTAATCAAGGTAAACTCTGCGTCATAGGTCCTTTGAAGATAACCCTTATTAAGCTCTTGCAATCGCTTCGCCTCTATCTACGCTTTAAGGAAAAAGCCTTGGGAGCGAGCATGCATAGCAAGTTCGACCTCCACTAAATCCACCACATCACAAGTCTCGACATACGTGGCAAATCTTTCAATCCAATACTTGTGATGAGTCCTTGCAATCCCTTGAACCTCGATGGGGAGCATCTTAGCACCGTTGATGAAATCTCATTCGAAGGTTCACTCCCAGAGCCTTTTCCTTTCCTTCTCTTTATGTTGCTCACCTCTTCTTCGACGGTTTCATCCAAATCAATATTTTTTTTTCGAAGAAATAGGCTCAGCTATGATGGGATGGCGCAAGGACTTGCCAAGTATAGTCTTGCATTTAGGAGGAGGAGGTAGCCCAACATTCTTAGTAAGCACCAACTTTCTTTTCGGGGGCCCTCTCTGAAGAGGCTCCTCCTTCTGCGTCCCTCTTTCCTTTTTCTTTATTCCCTGCCTTCACTGGAAGAGGTAGTTAATTCACCTTGGACAAACGGGATAGCTCGTCCCTCTAATTCTTGTAAGTGGCTGAGCTGCCACTCAATGGTTTCTTCTTTTGAGCTTCGCTCAAGCTCCTCAGCTGGAGCAAGTTGGGTTTCACATATTCTTTCTTATCATATTGTCCTGAAAGATTAAGGTACAAAGACTAAGAAAATAGTACGAGACCAAAAGTGAATAGTCAAATTTAGGAACTCACCCTTTGTTGCCATCAGTGAATGTATAATGAATAGGTTCCTCTTTGCGATAACGTTTCCTTTCCGCAGGAAGCTCGTAAATGGCTCGCTCTGATGGCTCGAGCTCAAAGCGATTAACTGCAGCTGTACATAGTCCATAATCAATCCGTATGCAAGAAAATGCAAATAAACATAATAACAAGAAAAGAGGCTCAGCTCACTATACTCATGGTATTGAGTTGGCACGATAATTTCTGGGACCACATTTCCTTCCATCGTTTGCCAATAACCTTGACCCAATACTAAGAGGATTTTCAATTTTTGATAGAGAAAGGGGTCCCTCCAGATGAAAGGAGAATGTGGACTCTAAGGGTGCATACAATTCCACCCTTTACAATCAACCCCGCCACTAAAGGCCCTAAGTTGGCAAAAGGGTCTAAAAAGCATGGAGAGGCATATCCTCGCCAAGGGTGACCTCCTTCCAAAGAAGAAAGTCCCCCACTAGGGACTAGCTGGGTAGGAGCCAAATTGTATTGCCTAAGAATATATCTAAAAAGGGTGTGCAAAGATAGTCTTAACCCCTTACAAGAATGGCCTCGCTCACCACAATACAGCCCTCCCTAGGAAAATAGGCTCTCTTCTCAGGGGTCGACACAAACATCTCTATGTTATTTGATATCCTGCAACTCTCTCGATAGGTCTCTAACTCGCTCTTCTTTATGTCTGTGGGCCACAAAGTGTCCCCCACCTAATACTACGGTTGATGGGACCCTCCTACATCATCCATGCATTATGAGGGCCCCACATTGCCTCCATAATCCTTTCAGTGGGGATAATTGGGAGAATACCAGCCTCGGCACAAATGAATGTCATATCTACCTTAGAAGGCCCCCCATTTCCATTTTTCTTCAACACATAACCCATTTAGATTCAGAAAAAATGAAAGAAACATTTTGGTAAGGGAGAAACTTACGCAAAACACTAAAAACCTAAGCTCAAAAAATCTCGAAATTGAAGAAAATGATCGATTACCAGCGGCAGCAGGAGAAGATTTGGTTCAGAAGAGAGCATTCTTACTCTTGATATTTCAAACTTTCGAAAAAGTAAAAAAAGGATGGGGAGATTTCCATGTCTCTTATATAGGCTTACCTGATAAACCATTACTGTTGGATATCCCTATGATTTAATCTGAGCCCTCCACCTATAATCCTATCGTCTATGTTGAAACCGAAAGACACCCACTGCTGTTCGAATCAAGGGCTCAGATGAGCCCATCTCACGCACACGCTCAGAATTCACGTGCACCTAGATAAGAGTGTAACATCATCATCATTGCGCATTTAATGTGCATGTCGCTCGAACTTGGAAAATGACTAGAGCATCCAGCTGTCGTCATTGGGGATTGACGCTTGCCATGCCACGTAAATGGATTGACCAAAAAAGCTCTAATGATGGGCACCACCCAAAGGAAGTTTGTCCTATACACCAAAAGGCCTCGCCTCTGTGTAGTTTGCCCATACGACAAAAGACATCGCTTATATGCAGTTCGACCCACACGTAAAGTGCCTTGCCACGGCTTAGCTCCCCCCCCCCCCCCCCCCCCCACTACAAAGAACCGCCTTTATTGATGCAAGTTAGGCTGTCTCACAATTGTTAGGATAGGAGTGGGGCAACCCCTTATCAGCCCCACCGCTCTTCAGCTTCAACTTCACGCATAATGTGGAATAATCATACTTAGACTTGGGGGATTGATGTTAGTCATGTGATTATTGGTAAAAATAATCGTAAAATAAATGCACCGCTAAGCTAACTGACAAGCTTACATATAACATAAGGGCTTGGGCGACCTGGTTTTACACACACCGAGGTGAACCCAAGGACTACTTATTAGACCCCCCTTTTTATAGGGGTCCCAATACGAGCCCACCCTTGGCGAGGCAATTAGTCAGCCAATAGTGGGCCCTAAGAAATGATTGACAAGACAATGCATGGTAGGCGTCGCCCCTACATACCTATGCAGTCAAATCTTCAGCCTATAAATAAAGAAATGAGGATCTCAACATTAAATGTTGAGATTGATTGATATGTTGGGGAGGAATACGAATTTACACATTCAAAGAAAACCTTGATTCTCTCTCTAATATACTCCACGGCTGACCCCCTTTTTATCGGCCAAACAATCACTTTGCAACTTGTTACATACTTTGAACCATCATCTTCATTAATTCATAAATATAGTCAGTAGTTTGATTTGGGCATACCGAGATTTGGTTTACGAAAACATGAACCTCTAATTTTCTGTTGACTACGTCATTAAATCATTTTTGGGGTCAACAACTACAGCTCCACTCATCAATTTGGCTGAAGAAGAAACATAGGCCCAAGTAGAATCTTTGATAAGAAAATGGAAGTGAGTCGCTTCATCCTGGATGCCTAGGAAAACGAGGAACTTTTTGGGCAGGTAGAACGACGAATTGTCTCATGAAGTCTTACGGATCCTTCCTCCCAAGCTCCAAACTGCTACTATGATTCTGGAATGAGAGGTGGTAAAATCATGTTATATCATACTACAATGTGGATCTGATGCAAAAGCTGGTGAGCTAGAGTGCAAGGGCATTTGGCATAAAGTGTAGAAGTCCGAGTCGACCTAAGGGATATTCAAAGAAAGAGTAGACAGTCATTTGAAAAGATACGAGACTGGAATTGAAAGCCAAAAAGGCCAAGGCCAAAGTTGAAGCCCTGAAGAAAGGTCATACTGAATAGGCGACCAGGCTAAAATCTGCTTGGGCAAACCTTGAAGGTTTGAATAAAGAAGTCCACCTATCTCAATGTGAGTGACCTATTTAAGAAAACGGGTGGAAACTTCTGACAATCACCAAAAATAAATAATGAGGCCCTCAAGGTAACCAATAAGGGGAATAATGAGTTGAAGGGTCAAATGAGAGGTTTGGGGACCCAAGTTACCGAGCTCACTGAGAAGGTAGATAAGCTGAGGTGAAAGCTTTGGACTTCAGGTAAAGAAGTGACGAACTATTATATGGCCAACTTCTATCTGACTGAATCGTACCAGAGCTTCGCTGCCTATTGGCAAAGACTTGCTTACATTAAAGTACCGAATCGGGTAGATAAGCTTTACCCGAATTTCAACACATTAGAATTGATGGCTGAGTTCTTGGAGGAAGAGGCCCAGACAACTGCGGACAATGCAGTTGATGCTACTGAAGGAGACAAAGTTGGTAAAGGTGATGTTCCTAATGATGAAGATTCGAATGTTAAGGCCCCACTCCATGAAATTCTTAACAGCGAAGCTCATTCGGCTTAGTTTTAGGGCTTGACTCCTTAATAATATAATTTGGCCGAAGCTCTTTTGCACTGAACATGATATGAATGGAACATTTGGCTTCATCTATTTTCGTACTTTTAATTTTTCACCAAGTGTTTTTCATCTTTAATAACAACACGGCACCTAATTGTTACTTCGGCATCACCTTACTGACAGTCCCACGCTTTTTCCAACTTAACATAAACAAACTGAGCAATGCTTTTGCATGAAGTACTTTTATTCGAAGTAAACGTATATGGCTACCTCATTCCATAATAGCTTTGGTCGTAACATATATTGCGCTTCAACTTAATCATCGCTCCACTTTAATAGTAGAAGAACTAACCTCAATAATATTTGCAATCCCAATGTTTTCATAAATGAGCTGATCTTAATAGCTCCGGTATTAGTTTTTATTGATAGAGCTTTGGACATGTCGCTTTGACCAAAAACATTATTTGTGCTTCATACTATTTGTGCCTCTCCCATGGTGGATGCTTCATCCATGGGAGGCTTCAGCTTCGAATGGGAATGATGGACACCCATTGTGCATGTCAAAGGCTTTCCCCATTGTGGATTGTTCATCCATTGGAGGCTTCACTTCAAAGGTAAATAAGGTGCACCCCTTTGGGACGCTTTGTACCTCGCCTCCCGAAGTGGACATCCTTGCATGGAGCTTTATCTGCATGTTAAGGGCTTCCCTTATGTTGGATGGTTCATCCATGAGAGGAGATAAAATAGAGTGAAGACCATCGAAATAAAACTCGTTGCCTTGAATAAAAGTATTTAAATAGGTCGGGAACGGTCCTACAACCCAAAATGATGAGCTTTGCTCATTGACAATATTTCCTTAGGCGCTTGATGTTCTATGGATGGGGTTGTGCGGTCTTCAGTTCCATAAGTATCAGGTCATTGCTACTCTATTATAAGTAGGGGCCTTCCCAATTGGGGCCAACGTGCTTACGCTTGGCTCTTTAAAGGATAAGATCTTTCTCGATACCAGGTTGTCTATGCGAAATGACATCTCCTTTAATTTAGCAATGTAGTAACGGGTCATCTTATGCTTGTATGTGGTGAACCTCATTTCAGACTCATCTCTTCTTTCTTCAATGAAATTGAGTTCGTCTATTCTCAACTCTGTTGACCTATGGTTAATCTCTATTTTGATTATAACAAACAAAGTATTCTTATCTCTAGCATTTGTATTCGATTCTTCATTTTTACATTTTGCAAACTTGATCAAATTGAAGACAAAACAATTGCTACCAAAGGATGTGAAGGTGACGATCAAGAAAGCTCAAGGTGCAAATCGAGCACTTGCATTAAATTCAAAATCGAACAACAAATCGTGCACTCGCGCTAAATAAATTGAAGATATTAGAACTATATCTTTGAACTCACTTGTAAAGGTAATATATTTTAATCCCTAGCAATGACTCATTGAAAAGCTCAAGTGACGAATTTGTTTATGCATGATAAAAACTCACTTCGTTAAATGTTTTCACAAAAAATATTTTTCAAAGATAAGAATTTCAACTTAGTTCTAAATCCTATTAGCATTACTTACTTTGAAAAATCAAATAAAAATTTTATGCAAAAAACTTACTGGTTGCAAACAAAACAAAACAAAAAAAAAAAAGAGCCAAAGTTCTGGCCATCCTGACGTTCGGATGGCAAACTTGACGTCCGGTTCAGCTGCAACGGTTGAGAAATTGATTGTTCTGATTTTGACTTGCAATAGCTATTTTCAGTCGTTCGGTACTGCTACGAGCATTGGGATGAACATCTGGATCGACAGAAAATTTAATTTTTTCAGCTCTATAAATATCAACTCACTTTCCATTTATTACAACAACTTAAGAGCATTCAAGTGAGATTCTTTGAGCAAAATTGTATTGATTTCACACCTGATTTATTATCATATAATCATTTTTGCTTTGAAAAACTTTTGATCAAATTAACTTTTAAAAATCATTCTACACATTAAAGTTTTTCATATCTAACACTTGATCTTCATTCATTGCTATTTATTAAAGTGTTAGCCTATTTCTCTCTTGGTATAAAATTGTGATCATATCATTTATTAAGTGAGAAGTTTAAATTTGTTAAATCAATTTTCTTCAAACTTGTGTGTCATGTAGAGGTCCCCGTAAAGCTCAACATTATATAAGGATCGGCGCTCTTTGGTTGTAAGTCACCGAAAGCTTCGTAAAGGGTGGGATTGCACTACAAGTCAATCAACATAGTGAAATTAGCCTTGCTTGTGCTGGAGAGCCTAGTAACGGAGGACGTATATCATTGCGTTAGATCGAACCTCCATAATTATATCGTTTGCATTTTCTATCCATCTTTACTTATTGCTTTTATAGTCATGCTTATTACTTGGATTAATCTATCGAGTTATTACGTGCTTAATTTTAGATTAAAATTTCGAAAAAAGTGTTAAAAACCAATTCATCCCCTCTTGGTTAGCTATTCTTGGGCTATCAAACTCGTCTTTAGATATTTTATTGAAGTGTATGCGACAAGGTGAGGGTACTCCTACCTCTACCACACTTATAGCTTCAGCTCCATAAGCTATAGACATTAGCTGTTCAGTTTGTAGTACGAACAACCTATAACACGTAGGGGAGCTCATCAACTTAGGCTCCTTCAGAAGTCTCAAGTTTCCTTTTCAGATTATTTGATAATCTTGTTGACAGCTTCAACCTGGCCATTTGCCTGAGGATGGTGAGGTGTTGAGAATTGGTTTTTGATTCCTAGTTCCCCATATAGGTCTTTGACCTTCTTATTGTCGAATTGTCTGTTATGATTGAATGAGAAATGCCGAACCAGCATATTACATTCTTCCAAAGGAATTTGATGTGTTGGCTTCCATTATCTTAGCCAAAAGTTCAGCTTCAACTCACTTGGTGAAGTAGTCAATGGCAATAATGGCATAACCTGAACTAGTTCTCCCCTTAAACATGGGTCCTATGATGTTAATTCCTTACTTGAGAAATGGCCAAGGACTCAATATAACAATGAACTCTTGCTATGGTTGTCTCTATGGGTTAGAGAAGCGTCTGCACTTGTCACATTTGTACATAAATTGCAATGCTTCCTTTTTCAAGGTAGGCTAGTAGTATCCTTGCATATGTACTTTGTGTACAAGTGCGGGTCCTCTAAAATGATTGCCACTTACTTTTTCATGAACTTCACGGAGGTCACAGTCGCTTCATTTCCTACTGTGCATCGAAGGAGTGGGGAAGAAAATCCCCTTTTGTATAGCACATCATCATAGAGAACAGAGTGTGCAACTCTTCTTCTAAGCTTGTGTGCTTCATCTTTAAAATCTGGTAGGACCTGATCTTGGAGGAAGGCAATAATTAGTTGTATCTATGATGGGATGCCTTCGATCCATAATGCTTCCTCTTCTTTCAAAATGGAGGGTATTGTAAGGTGCTCTATTAGAATAACTTTGAGTAGCTCGAAATCATTGCTACTTGCCAATTTAGATAGAATATCGGCATGGACATTTTCCAAGCTTATGACTTATGCCATCTTAAAATTTTTGAAGTATGTAAAAAGGTCCATAACTTGCTTTGGGTATGCTGCCATGCCTTTGTCCTTTGTGGTGATGTTGCCATTGATCAGCTCACTACTAGTTAAGAGTCGCTATTGATAAGAAACCTTTTGACTTTTATCTCTCTAGCTAATCTGAGGCTAGCTAGAAGTACTTCATATTCAAGAACGTTATTGGAACCTTTAAATTCAAACCTTACCACACAATAGAGATTGTGGCCTTTTGGACTTATGAAGACCACTCCTACCTCAAAACTGGATTCTCTCAACAAAGAGGCTCCAAGCGGGACGGGGGTTCTATGGGTTCCATTGCAACCTCCATTTCAGGGGTGTTGGTAAAATCCACCACAAAGTCTGTGAGGGCTTGACCCTCGATAGATGTCCTTGATTTATAGGTAATGTCAAACTCAGTAAGCTCACCTACTTCATCATCCTACCCTGAACATCAAGTTTCTATAGAACCTGTTTAATTGGAAAGTTGGTTAGCACATGTATGCTGTGGGCTTGAAAGTAAGGACTCAACTTTTGAGAAACGATAGTAAGAGAAAGTGCGAGCTTCTCCATATCCGGGTAGCAGGCCTTCGTTGGTAAGAGAGCTTTCCTCACATAGTAAATAGGCAATTGATGAGTAACTACCTCTTTTACAAGAACCAAGTTGATGGTATCTTTTGATACAACCAAATAAAGCAACAAGGGCTCATCAATATTTGGTTTGGCGAGGTGGGGGGTCTATCCTAAGTGCTTCTTCTGTTCTTGGAAAGCCTATTCACACTTCTCGTCTATGATTTTTACCAATGAGGTCAGCAAACATCTTGTTAACAAATCTTTGGTAGGTGGCTCCGACATTCTCAACCTGAATGGCATCACCTTTTAGTAGTAGATGCATCTATCCTTTAGTGAATAAGGCGCTCTCTTTGTCCTCAAAATTCATGGGAATTTGGTTGTAGCCTGAGTAGGCATTCATGAAGCATAATATTTCATGTCCCGCAATAGAATCCACAAGTTGATCTATTCTGAAAAGTGAGAAGTTTTCCTTTGGGCAAGCTTGATTAATGTTGAAAAAATATATGCAAACCCTCCACTTGCCATTGTGCTTCTTAATTAAAATTGGATTCGAAATCCATTTTGGGTATGTGGCCTCCTTAATGAAGCCATTATTTATCAGTTTCTCCATTTCTTCCTTCTAGACCTCATATTTTCAAGGCTAAGGATCTTCTCTTATGTATATACTAGGCATGCTTAGGATCAATTTTTAGGTAATGGCAACACATCTATGGGTCAATTCCAACCATATCGTCATGCATGCAAGCAAAGACATCCAAGTTATTCCATAAAAAGCTTTTGAGCTTCTCCTTAGCTTCATCTGGTAGGTCATTTTCCACTTGTAATGCTTTTGTGGGGGTCTACCAAGAAGCTTTCAAGCTCCTCCACTGGCATTTTTTGTGTTTCGACCTCCATGATATGAGGATTCAATTCATCATAGGTAGCTTCTTGTGCAAAGGTCCTCCCTTCTTCAATGGCGTCTACCACTTTGATGTCTCCTCCATTGTTGGTTCACTAAATGAGAGATTAGACCTTTTCCTATTTTCCGTTTAGAAGGCACTGCCCTATTCCGATGATCAATCGTCTCCTTAATGATGATTTCAACCCTCATCATTTCTACAAATTCATCGTAGGTAGTAGGGTTCTTGTTCCTAACATCCCTCCAAAATAGGGTATTCAGTCCTCCAAAATAGGGTATTCTTTTTCCTAACATGAGTGACCTTTTCAACAATAGGTCATTTCATCGATGAAACGAGTTAAGTAACATTTCAACATCTCATCAGCCGCTTATTTTTCAGAAAATAATCAAGCACAATATAAAATAGTTTAATTTCTTCTTTTTTTCTTTCGCAATCAATTTCTAAGTTTCGAATAAAAGTAACTAAAACTTCATAAATAACAGGAGTGCAAATCTTAATGCAAGTATTTGACATAAACAAGAAAGATCTTACAATATTGAAGCAAAATGTAAAGGAAGAATAATATCAACGGGATTTTCCTCAAGCTTGCACCCATATGTTGGTATACTTAGATATAAGTGATCGGTGTTATTTGAGTTTAAGAAAGTGGGTTATGGTCTAACACGACTTTCGTACTCTTATTGTTTTCTCTTTGACTATTTTGCATATCTCACAATGGATCACACGGAATCACCGTTTTCCTTTCAACTCCTAGTTAAAACATCACCTTGAATGGTAACAGGGTTCTCATGGCTTTCTCTAACAACGCCTACAACGCCTACATACGGCAACACGGCAATAA
>CAIGRO010252137.1:0-12848 GCA_903798355.1 Fraxinus baroniana
ATGCATATTTATGGCAAGATATATTATTTAATTGAATTAATATTCTAATAAATTAAATAATAGAATCCGTATATTCAAGTCTTTGTAATTTGTTAATCACAAGGAATTATGATTGTGAGATACAAATTACATATGATTGAATCCTAAATCGTCCGTAGTCGTAAGTAATAACGAGATACGAATATCGTTATTACGGATAGACTATCACGTGTGACATTTCTTACTTATAAAGTAAGTAGCCGATCTTACAAGATAAAGTGTGGTGTCACTTAAATGAACACGCGGATATTTTGTTATAGAACAAAAATATTGGAGACCTGAGACTACACATGGATAACTATTTGAGTGTCAATGGTTAATCTCTAACATTCGGTAGTGGAATTAGTCATTTGACTTGAGGTCATCTTAGTGCCTTGTATGAAGACAGACATACTTTGGTGATGTTGGATGTTACTCTGCCAAAAGTCGCTAAAATGATATCGTTCGATTATGTCAAGAAAATGAGTTTTTGACTTACATTGACTTATGAAAGATATGATCGATAATTGAGATTGACACACATCCATATTTCGTAATTGATCGAATTATATTGACGAAAAGATTATAGTTTCACGATAAATGAACAAGTACATTTTTCGTTACATGTACTGCCCGACACATTGCTAAATGTCAATTTGAGACGACGAATGTGAATTGATGATAAATTAAAAAGGGAAAATTTTAATTTATCGATTTTGATTAGAACAAAATAATAATTCACGTCGTTAGACATCGTGATAGAGAACCTGATGGGTCACACACAAAAGGAGAACTAGAAGAATGAGATTTCAATTAATTAATTAACAAGTGTTGTACAATTAATTAAGTGTGTGGCTTGTTAATAGACCCGAATTAATTAATTGGATTACTTAATTTATGGACCGAATTAAATTAATGAAAAATTTAATAAGTAAGAGGTTTAGTCTTAAATATTTCAAATTCAAGAGATAAGGTTTAAAATTTAAAATTTCAGATTTTTTTAAAAATTTTATTTAAAAATTAATTAATTAAACACATATTTTATTAATTAAATATATTAATATCACAATTCCATATAATTTGGCCACAAATTCCATATAATTAGTCACAAATTACAAATTTTACATGTCACAATTCAAAAAAATTTGTAGGTCACAATTTGTTCATCGATCACAAATGAAAAATTGAAACGTCACAAATTATTTTACGGTCACAATTCAAAAAATTATATTCATAATTTGTTCATCGATCATAAATCAGAAATTTTATAAGACCAATTATTTTACGGTTACAAATCAGAAATTTTATAGGTTACAAATTATTTTATGATCACAATTCAGAAATTTTATAAGTTACAATTTGTTCATCGGTCACAAATAAAAAAAAAATTATATGTCACAACTTATTCATCGATCACAAATATTATAAGTCACAAATTGTCAAATTATCTATCACAAATTAACAATTTTTTAGGTTATTTCTTGGTCACAATTTATATTTTTAATTGGTCAAATATTGTTTATCGGTCACAAATTAATGAATTTAATGGTCACAAACGACAAAATAATTTGTGATCATCACCTCACCACCACCCCCAACAACATGACAACCCAACCCCGTCATAGGAACCACCACACCACCTCACGACAACAAATTATCATCTAAAAATACCGACATCACCACGACCACCACTACCTACTCACAACCACCGCACCTCTATCACCACAACTAAAACCACATAACCTCCACCACCAACCCCCTCCCATCCCACAACCCAAAAAAACTCCCCAACTTTACCATCATCGCCGTTGCCGTTGCTGTCGCCGTCGACGACCACCACCAACACTACCACCATCTACACCACCCAACCACAATACACCATGGCACCAACCCAAAAGCAGCATCACCACTTTACTGTCTCCGCCGCCACAACCTCCAATAAACTACCACGTTCAACTTCAAAACCACCACCACGACTCACCACCACAACTACTAATCGTCGGATCCATCACCGGCACCAATACCACTACCAAAATCAACAAAACCACCACCACGACCAAATCCACCACCGTTGCTACCAACCAAAACCATCCCTAAATAAAAAAGCAGCACACAACCCACCATCACCCCATCGTCTTTGGTGTGTTTGCTGTAAGGACGAAGGCGGTCGCATCCGACGGGGTGCACAATCTCGAGCAGCGGTGCTCCGGCGTGTTCTCGTCTAGCGGGACGATGAAGCAAGGGGGGAGAGAGAGAGAGAGATGAAATAATTAGAGTTTTGGTGTGTATTGTTGGGTAAAATGAATATGTATATTTAATTTTGTAATATGATTATTAATATTTTAAAATTTTAATTATCATCTGATTTTGAAATAAAAACTCGCAAATTTAAAATTTGAAATTGAAAGTTTAAAATTCGTATATGATGTAATTTCTACTTTAATTAATTGGATTAATTAAATATTGAATCGGGTTAAGCTTAAAAGACGGGCCACGTCCACTTAAACTTATATTAATAAGCCGTTTGGATTTCATAAAGAATAGAACACAATTCATTAACTTGCCAAGACAAGAAAAGAGAAACCCCAATTTTCTCTCATTTTTGTTCCTTGTGTGGATTTCCATTGGAGGCTGGACAATTGGATAGTTGTGGATTACAGAACGTGATTGTTTGTTGATATTAGTAGCATCGGCAATATTTAATATGCTTAATAAGAAGAAAGTCAACCAAACTACACCCAACGCGTAACACCCTATGCTAGGCCGCCTACCGCCATAAGACCCTCTACATTCATGTCGGACCGCCTACAACTATGAGGCACTTTATGCATATACTGGGCCGGCCACCACTACGGAATCAATGCAACACTAAATCATAAAAATACCATTGCGTTGGATGGAAATCAACAGACGGTTATCACGGGCCAACCAACCCCTGGAAACGGAGGCCCATCACTCTCAAGACGTGGGGGTAGTGCAAAGCTTTACGTGGAACACGTGTCACGATAACTCTCTAACAGTCGATTTCGTTGAACTTAAATTCAAAAATTAGTGGAGGCATTCACTTTGTCGTATTCAATCTATAGTTCTAATAATCATAATTTAGAAGCACGCATAAGATTAATCCTATAATCACACAAACGCTAAATTAACTGCCCCCATTGACCGGTCGATAATGATGCCTTTCTTTTAAGTTCAACCTATTAAAAATACGTGATTTCAGGTCTTTGTCCTCGATAGCTAGGTGCTTTTATCGTTTTATTATTTAAATTGATTTGAATTAAAATGATTCTTTTATGAAATTATTAATATATGCAATCTATAGTGGTGATAATAATCATAATAAGAACCACTTGATAAATTACTGCAATAATTGCGCAAACACCAAAGAATACTCCCACTAACATGGTGATAAGCACGCCTTTCTTTAAGGTGAAGCTAGTAGAATAAAAAGTGTTTTGGCTTATTTCGATTCGTATAATATTGAGATTGTATCATTGACTCCAATCCAAATTACATGTAGACGAAGCATTATCGTGAGCACATAATGACAAACGAAGACAACAATATTGACATACGAATGCATTAACGTGAGTACATGTGGACACACGAAAGTAGCAAAACTGAGCACACCAAAATTGCAACACAAGCATTTCGCATCATGCTATAATAGCAACACAGGCACACAAGTTCATAAAAAGATGATTAAGAGGGTGTTTGGTAAATATCAAAATCAGATTAAAATTGAAAAATTAGCCGTTACTGTTAATTTTTATTAGATGAGTGAGACCCAATGACGATTATATTTTCAATTTTAATTGGATTTTGAACAAAAATTGCAACACAAGCATATCGCATCATGCCATAACATCAACACATGCACACAAGTTCATAAAAGATGATTAAGAGGGTGTTTGGTATATATTAAAATCGGATTAAAATTGAAAAATTAGTCGTTATTGTTAACTTTTATTAGACGAGTGAGACCTAATAACGACTGTATTTTCAATTTTAATTGAATTTTGAACTATACCGAACACGCCTTAAGTATATAAATTGTAAGAAATCTTAGAGAAGATTTATAATGAAAACACAAAATTAACACATATTTGTCACGTAATTAACACTAAGAACATACATTTTTTTATTAACTCATTATCAATGCTACATTTACATTTGAGCTTGCGTATTTACTTTTAGAGTCATTTATTGTTTGTGTGAACTGTATCGGTATTAAGCCCTTGTTGATGGTCAATATGAAAAAAAAAAATGACGTTTTGAATTTTGATTTTTTGAAGAACATATTATTAAAATGTAGATTTTTTAGAAAAAAATTAACGTATAGAATATTTGATTGCCTTAAAAGGGAAAATCGATTAAATTAGTATAATTAATCTCCACGATTCTATAATATCTCTGCGTGACACATATTCATAAAAATCATAAATAGAAAAGCAGAAAAGAGGGGCCCAACAAGTGGCGGGGTTTCACATAAAGCCAAACGCTCCCTCCGCCACCTTCGGCCATGTTGGCGGCGAACCGCTAGCGCTACCCCTTCTCTTTCTCTCGCTATCACGAGAAAGCCGAGTAAGCAAACTCTTCGTCATCATCAATGCCTTCTTTCTCACTCAACATCTCACACGCATTTACTTATTGTATGTATAGCTGTATCTATACATTTTTTTTTTCTGGTTGCTTCATTACTGAATTTTGATCTTTCACTTTTTATTTTCTGTTTTTCTATTTTGATGCACACTCAGTGAACGCAAGCTCATTACTTTGTTCTATGTTTGAAATCGCTGCACGCAAACGGAAAAATAAAATTTGAATCTGAAGTTGAAGTTGAATTCTGCATTGTTTCGTTTGTGACGGGATTTGAAATTTTGTACAAAATCGGGATTTGTGAAATTTATATTCTGTAAGGGAGTTTTGAGGATTGAGTATAATGGAAAAGGAGAAGAAGAAGTATCCAATAGGAGCAGAGCATTATACTCTGTATGAGGAGATCGGGACAGGTGCCAGCGCCTTGGTTCATCGAGCTCTTTGTAATCCTCTCAATGAGATTGTTGCAATCAAAATTCTCGACTTTGAACGTGGCAACTGTGATCTGGTAATTCTCTTGTTCTCAAAATTTCAGCCAGGAGGTTCGAATGTTGCCCACTAAAATAATTTTTCACTTTTTTTAACAATGCTTTCTCCAAAAATATCACTTTTCACAATATCTATTCTCAAAAAATCTACATCAAACATGTCAGTCATATGAAATTTTCATTGTTTTGCTTGTTCAATATTTGATGTATTTGAACAATTTGGGAATTTTGTTTCTTAGAATTTTTCAGAGTAAGATCCGAGTCTAGAATATGAATACTGAGCATGTATGAAGAAAGATTATATTTTGCAATTTCGTTAGCTGAAACATATAGTATTTCTTGTTAGTTATTATGCATAATCACCAGCATACACAAATTGTTTCACGATTAAGAGCTTGGAAATACATGCAAATTTAAATTGGTTTTTTCGAACATGTAATCGTGATAATATTTTGATTATATTTAAGATGTCAAAACCATTTAGTGTCTCTACCATTGATGGCCCAAAACATTAAGGTGGTACGTACTAGAGTCTAAGAACACTAAATGAAGTGGCCACAAAAAAACAAAATCTTGAAGAATAATTTTCTACTCTTATTTTTGGAAATCAATTATCTTATCTCTTAACTTTTTAAAATAAAGAGCGGATCTTGCTCTCTATATTTGGAGGGCAAAACTCACTCTCTATTTGTATTTTATCTAAATTGCCTTTAATAAAATTGCAAGTTTCAATGCTCTACTACTTAAATTGTTAATATAATATATTGAATATTTTAGCTATTGACATCTAAAATATATACATATAATTGAATAATGATGGAAAATAAAATAAAGAGCAAAAAATAAGAGTTTATTGGAGTGTATTATACTCTTTAAATTTAAAGATTTTCTCTATTAAGACCATGCTATTAAAAAATAAAGAATCTTTTGAAGATGCTGTTACGTTGTAATTAAGCACAAGTTTTTACTATGTTGCTAAACTAGGTTCTTTTCTTACCATGCCTTAGAGTCATCTGTTTATAATTTATGTTCCTACTTTCATCTGGAATCTTGTTACTTAATTGTGATTGAATATCAAATAATCCTAGATAGAAGTCATTCTGTAGGAAACCATTGTGGTATGATTACTTTCTTTGCCCTTGAAATATCATCGTTTAGGTTTATTCTGTGGTTTTTCTTATCCTGGACAACACAATGAACTACTACTCCTGACTGGTTCTTGCATTTTACCCCTAGAATAACATTTCACGGGAAGCACAAACGATGGTTCTGGTTGACCACCCCAATGTTCTTAAATCACACTGCTCCTTCGTTATAGATCATAATTTATGGGTTGTAATGCCTTACATGGCTGGAGGTTCTTGTCTACACATATTGAAGGCCTCACATCCAGATGGTTTTGAGGAGGTTGTCATTGCTACAGTTTTGCGTGAGGTGTTGAAGGGCTTGGAATATCTTCATCAACATGGTCACATTCATCGGGATGTTAAAGTGAGTGGTTAACTTTTATATAGATGCCTACAGCATGATTTGCAGTTTTACGTTAACAAATCCTTTCCTCAGTTGTCTTGCAACACTTCATTTATTGAACAGCTAAATTACAAATCATTGTTACAGACTTGCAGTGTATACCTGCTAACATCATGGTAACTTTTCTTGGGAAAATTAACTAATCCCTTAACAAACTTCATAATAGTTCTGAAGCCTTCAAAAGAAATATGGTTGGTTCAAGGTATTCCCTAAAGTTATGGATAGTATTCCACCTAGATAATATAATTATACCTTATAATAACTGTTCATAAACATATATTTAGATTGCAGCATAGGAATAATCTCAAAGTTTTGATCATGGGCATGACTTTTGAACTCCTTTATTGTTTCCCATTTTGAACACCAAAGCTTCGACATGACTTCCTTCTCATTCATCAAACAAACAGAGCTTTTGGTTTGCATTAAGAAGCATCTTCTTTCCATTTTGTTGGAGTTTTCATTTTGTAGATTTCAACACTTCTGGCTCATTTACATATAAAATATTTTCCCATAAATTGTGATTACCGATTGATTGCCTGAAATACTCATGTCCATCAGATCTTAGAATACTTATTTCCATCAGATCTTACAAGAGTGGCCTTCTATTGCAAATTTGTTGAAGTTGAACTTGGAAAACTGATAATCCTTTTAATTATTTTAAAATTTGAATTCACTCATTGCAATATCAAAATAGAGTCCCTGTTAGTTGACAAGCTGGCCTCCTAACGAAGTTTTAATTATTCCAGGAGTTGTTCTCTTGAGTCCACTTATTAAAGCGTTATGCAACTCAGTAACTTTAACCTTTCAGGCAGTTGTAATTTCTCCTTCCCATTGCTTTAGATTTTGATATGGATATGACAAGGTAAGGTGCCATTGAACTCATTGAAGTTATATGTAGAAGAGAAGTGACTATATTTCACCTGAAAGTTTTAAATTTTCTACTAAAAGTATAAGGAAAAAACTTTATCTGCACTGCTATCATTTAAGGTTCAGTTTTTTATTTTCTTATAGTAATAGCAGTTGATATAGATCCTAAGGATAAACAGTAGCATCAATTAGCACTGAGCCATCACTGAAGGGGAGCTTTTTCCAATACTCTAATAGTAAAATAACACCAGGGTACTGGCACATGTTTTAGGACAGAGCATAAAGTTCTATTTGACACTTATCATCTTAACTTTGGACAACATTTCTTTCAGGCTGGCAATATTCTCATTGATACTCATGGTGGAATCAAATTGGGTGATTTTGGTGTTTCTGCATACTTGTTTGATTCAGGGGACAGACATCGCATGAGGAATACATTCGTGGGGACTCCTTGCTGGTATGCAGATTTAACTGTTACTTGAGCACTCGTTTCTCCTTGTGTGGTTGATCGTCCATCGCAATTCACTTCTTTTTGTCTGTCCTTTATGACTAGAAACACGGCAAACCACAAATATGTCCATTATACTTATTCCATAAAGATTATGGAAAAACCTAAACATTAATAACACATTGATCTTGCTTCTAGAGTGTTGGCTTCATCCATCACTTGTCAATCTGTTCCTTGTAATAGGAGCATATTTGTGGTTTTGCAGGATGGCACCAGAGGTTATGGAGCAATTGCATGGTTATGATTTCAAGTTTGTCTACACGCTGCTTTCATTTTTTGTACTCTTGTTATCCTAATTGAATGTTTCAACATGTAGCTGAGTTAGTTGTTTTGCTATTTTACAGAGCAGATATTTGGTCTTTTGGTATAACTGCTTTGGAGCTTGCACATGGCCATGCACCTTTTTCAAAGTATCCTCCAATGAAGGTGCTTGTTGATATAATGACACCTTTTCTGGTTTTAAGGAAGTCTATTACATTTCCAGGATCCACATTGTATGTTGCATATTTTACTTTTGCAGGTATTGCTTATGACCTTGCAAAATGCACCACCTGCCCTTGATTATGAGAGAGACAAAAAGTTTTCTAAGGTATGTATGTAACAATCATTAATTGATTAATGATTGTAAGTCATACTTTTGACATGTGTTCTCTCTGACTGTACGTTTGCTTTCTGTAGTCTTTTAAGCAGATGATTGCTAGTTGTTTGGTGAAAGATCCGTCAAAAAGGCCATCAGCAAAAAAGCTATTAAGGCATTCATTTTTCAAGCAAGCTAGATCAAGTGATTATATTGCAAGAATTCTTCTGGAGGGGCTCCCAGATCTTGGTGATCGTCTTCAGGCAATAAAGGTGCATGATCTTTTGAGGATGTAATACTGCTATAAGTTGTCAATATTACCTGTACGGTATGTTCCATTAATGGATGCATGTTTGAAAATTAACCTAGAGAAAGGAGGAAGATATGCTTGCACAAAAGAAAATACCAGATGGGCAGAAAGAGGAAATGTCACAGGTTTGGTTTCGGCTTCATAAGTAACACATAGATATATTTGTGTATTGATACACTAGAGATATACAATTAATAATCTTTCTGATTTACCATTTACTGAAAGTAGGACATTGGTATAAAAAATTAACAATAGCCTAATATCTAGGTTTTTTTTTTTTTTTGTCAATTAATCTCTATTTTAATGATGGCAGAGTTCCTTCATCTGTTCTACATGCACAAGGCTATTATATGCTGGTTCTTTATCAGCTAAGTTATATTTGGTTTTCTGTATTTTTAACACCCTTAAAAATCTTTGCAGAACGAATATAAACGTGGGATTAGTAGTTGGAACTTCAACCTTGATGATATGAAGGCTCAGGCTTCCTTGGTATTCAATTCTGTTTAGCCTTCTGTGTTTTCAAGTTTGTGTGACTGGTGCAAATATTTGGTTGACAGTGAATATATGTAATCTTTTCTCGTGTTCAGATCCAGGATGAAGATATTATAGTCGAAAAAGACGACGATATGCACGCTAAACAACTTCCGCATCAGTTATCTTCGTCCAAACAATTATCACAGCTTCAAAGTCCGTTGTCTTTTACAAGTCAATATTCAGAAGTTGCAGATTCTGTACGTTTTTACCATTTTCGTGGTTCTATATAAAGGCAGATAGCTGTTGGATCTTCTCTGGTGCCTAACAATATAATTGTTCACAGGTTGATAATAGTCAGCCTGCTTCTCTCTCATCAGTAGACTCCACTAGTAACATGTATGTACATCATAATTATATGTTTCCCATATACTTTACATCATGTTTATATCACCTATAATTCTGATAACTATATTTTACTGTTTTAATTAAATATTCAGCAGTATGCAATTGTAGACAAGTATTTATATTTGGGAACTTTTCATTAGATCTTTCAAAAACCAGTTCCCTTGGGGTATGCTAATCAAACTTACTATTACGTTTTAAGGAGTAATCATGAAAAATCTGCTGATCATGCAAGCTTTGCTAGTTCGACCATTGAGCAGAAAACATCGCATAATTTGTCTCCTGGCAGCAGGAATCACATGGAGAGTAATTTGTCAGGAAAATCAGAATCAGATATTACTGGAAAATTATTGGAGGAAACTACATATTCTCCCCAGAGGTATGATGTTGGATTTACACGATCACTTGAATCCTTACGTGAGCTGTTCTTTATACAATTACGGGATTCCTTCTCTTTCATTTGTTTTTAAGTCTGTTAATGTCCATTTGTCCATGACGTGTCCATTCCTTCTTATTTTTCTGAAAAATCAAGTGTCCACTTGTCGTGACCATGTTGCATGCATCTTAGTCATACGTAGATTTAGATCCATATATTTTTCGCCTCATGACTTGGGTTCCGACAAAACTATCTGTTGTAGGTGTTCCTTCACTAGACACGTGCTTGGCCTTTATTACATATTTTCACCGCACTAAAATAGTGATTATGTTTTGATAGATACCTACGCTAGGCATTCATAGTATATATTAAATGACCTCTTTATCAACAAGACAAACACTCAACATTTACTAGGTCAAGAAAACATACACAACAACTTCATGAATTAAGAAAAGGAAATCCGCTTCAAAATTTTCAAATCAACGTTTAGTACTCTAAGATTGAGAATGTTGCTTTAGTATGCATATGTTATAATTCTACAAGAAAACTCAGGGTAGAAAGTAGAAACACAGGTTGAAATTCTGATTATATAGAAAATGGTAGGGTGGATAGTATTTTATAAAAAAGAACTTATTGATCATAGATATTATAGGTATTTGGCTATATAGAAAATGCATTTATAATTATCTTGTAAAAAAAATGCTTTTATCATTCTCTTTCCTTTTTTCCTATCGTTAGGAGTGACAAAATAATAATGGCATTATTTTGAAATGTAATGGTCCATAATGTTCCTCTTCCTTGCATCTGATCATGTGTCTTTTAATTCTTAAACATGAACACATACAACTATTTATAGAGATGGAAAATGAAAATTGTACCACGCGACTGATTCACTATTCTGTTGATTTTCTTATATGTACCTTAATGTTATATACATTGATTTGATGGTCTCATGTGTTTATTTCATGCCTTGTTTAAATCATTGGTTATCCTAGCTGAAGTTTGGTATCTTCACTTAGACATTTTCCAGCACTTTCTCATCTAAAAAAGAGGGCGCTTTATAGATGTTTAGAGGGCTATAACTCTTCTCTATCTCTCTTCTTTATCCAAGCATATCTTTTGCATTTAAACACGTCAGAATAAAGCATACCATTATTTATAGTTATTTTTGGCATCATTTGGTCCCTCCTACCACACACATCATAATTTTTCTGTAGTGTACAAAATAGTATCCGATCAAAAAAGTTTTGCACTACTCTCTATTTCCAGTTTAATATATTAGGTTAAGGGATAAGTGCAGTACAAGATTTTTGTGCTTTCTTATATGTGTCAATTAGCATTCTGAAAGGAGACATATTATAACGTAATTTTTAGAATCCACCAATTGTTGCAGCTAAAATTACTAATGCATGCACTTAATCGATTTAAGATTCTGTTTGGGTTTTGTTCATTTACAAAGGCTATATACATTGCATGTTATATTTTCTTTGACAAGTTTCTATTATTTTCTTTTATTCTTTAGTGATAAACTCCAAAATCAACCCCAAATTTTTTCTAGTGGCAACGGATCTTCCATTCCTCAAACAGTAGATGAATCGCAAGCGGAAATGAATTCAAAAGGTTCAAGAGCATCAGACAAGTCAACTATCATTTTGAACTCTGGGATTCAATGAACAATAATTTTGGTGTCATATGCTTCTAATACACATCTACACATTTATGATGCAGCAAACAGTGAAGAACTTGACGAGAAGGCAAAACGTTCAGTTGTTCAACAAAAAGGACGTTTTAAGGTCACATCTGAGAATGTTGATGTAGAAAAGGTTAGTATTTAGGTCTTAACGTCAGTAATTTTGTCTATAATTACTTCAGACTGATTATTTCATTCCTGTAGGTGGTTCCAGCTCCAATGCTACACAAAAGCCATAGCATGCAGGTTTGATTTCCAAACATATTGGGAAAACCGATTCTATCATTCTTCCTGTAAAGAATGAATGTATAGAGCAAGGGAGAATTTTATAGAGACCTAACCATTCTACAAAACTACTTGCACTGCATAACTACAGCTTACATTTCCTTCTGCTTTTGAGGTCCAGTTCAGTGGGAAATTGAATCCTCATAAATGACTGCATATATTCAATCTCGACCTTGACGACCAGATTCTGATTAAGAAAAGTTACAAAATCCTCAACAAAACAAAGAAATGGTTTTATATTATACTGGTTTACTAACAATCGTTTTTAAGCGATATCTTGCTTCAACATAGTTGTGATTTTGAGATTCTGCCACTTTTTTATTGGAACCTCAAGATAATTAGAAACAGTTGCGCACGTACATTAAAACATCGACACATTGAGAATTTAGTACTAGTCAAGTTTATGATTTGTTAAATCTTCTCTTAACACAATTTACACCACATTTTTTGTCGTCCGTTGGAACATTAGTGAAAGCATTGTGAGCTATGCAGGTGATATCTCAGCATCCTGCTATCTCTTCACCATTGCTACTTGATGCTACACCATCAAATCCTCTTGGTCAAGCTCTTTTTCCTGCATTACAGTCTGTTTTGAATACGAACATTCTTCAAAGGGTATGGGCTAGTAACATAGTTGCAATCTTTTTTACCCTTCTATTTTCTTGAAAATTCTCCTGATTTTTCTCTTAACTGCCCCCCCCCTCCCCCCTCCCCCCCCCCC
>CAIGRO010252149.1:0-18746 GCA_903798355.1 Fraxinus baroniana
GGTTCCGTTTTAATTTTAATGCATTTATCTCCCTCTTTTTTTTTTTAATCACACATTATTTAATAAAATAATATAACATTTAAATCCAAATCTTTTCATTTTTTTAACCAAACAATCTCCAAAAAATTTCTATTCAAAATACATTTTCCCCTAAAACATCATTAAAATGGAGCCGAAACAAGGGCAAAAGTTCATTGCACGTGGCCAAAATCACATCGTCGAAAAATATCATATGTTCTAAATAAATATTGAATGGTAGTTTAACAAGTTATGTTACATAATGGCTATTTGATAGAGTTTCTGTTTTTACTTTTAAATCTTGTATAAGAGCTATTAGGAAATTAAGGGCCCATTCGGTAAGGATTAAAATTATATTAAAATTGAAAAATTAGTCGTTATTGTTGACTTTTATTAAACGAGTGGGACCCAATAACGACCATATTTTCAATTTTAATTGGATTTTAATTTGTACTGAACGGGGCTTAAAAGTTCTTTTAGACATACAGAATTTTTAAAAAATTATTCAAAAGCAACTTCAATTTTCAAATCAGCTTTTGGTTGTTTAATAGCCATGTCAAATGGGCCCCACAATATTTCATAGAATTAACATTAACAATTGAAAGCCCGTTTGAGCCCATTTTGTAGTAAAAAAATGCATTTTGAAATAGAAATTCGATGGAGAATGTGTGGTTAAAAAATAAGAAAGATTTTGGACTTGTATATAATATTATTTTATTGACGAATGTCTAGTTAAAAATCTAAGAGAAAAAAAATGTATTTTTTGAAATAATGGGGAGCAAAGGGTAAGTTTATGTCACCGAAGAAAATCATCAATTTCAAGAAAATAAAAACGTGACAGATAAAGATATACCGGGAAAACAAGTAATCTTTTACAAACAAACGTTGCTAATAAATTAATAATCGGTAACTCATTAAAGAATTAGATGAACGATACGCGCGACGCTGATAATTGATATGGAAATTACATAAATCCAGTTATTTAAAGATGGCTTTTTTAAAAATCAGGTCCAAAATTTATTTATTCAAAAATTTGAAAAATAAAAACTCAACCCAATTGTAATATAATTAAGGGAAATTATAAAAAAATCAGGTATTTAAAGATTGGTTTTTACAAATCAGGTCCAAAATTTATTTATTCAAAAATCGGGTAATATATATTAAAACCCTAATTTTAACACACACTACTCCCTTCCCTTATCTCTCACCTCCCGTCTTCCTTCCCTCCCCTCCCCTTCACTCCCCCTGTTAATGGCACGACAGCTCACTGCACTGAGGCGACGTTGCCGTCCGGCCAAACCACATACACCCCCTCATCTTCCTCTTTCACTCCACCATTTTTCCCGCAACAAGCCCACGACTTCGTAGCTGATGCTTACGCCGCCGCCGATCTCCTATCTCACGAGGTCTCTTCTCCTTTTGAGCTACATCATCGGCCTCTAGTCAAAAGGAGAAACCACCTTGGGCGTGCAAATCATCGGTGTGAGTAGCTCGATCTGTGTTGCTGTGAACTGCCACTCAGTTAACCTTCGTTGTCTGCAGCGACGAAGGTTGCCTGAGCGAATTAGGAACAATCGGTGGTGATATTTCTTTATTCTACTTAGCTTAATGTCGGATGAAATCGGTCGGGTGAGGTCCAAATATATTGAGAACGACAGTGGTGGTTCTTTGTGGGTTTAGATGGTATTTTGTGTGGTGGTGATGGTGTTTGTGTGGTAGATCTGGTGTTTGAAGAGGGTTTAGACGGTTTTTTGTGTGGTGGTGATGGATTTGGCGGTTGTTGGCCATGGCTTTGTTGTTGGTAGTGTTGTAGTGCTATGGCGGTGGTAGCGGGTGAGGGTGGTTGCAAGCGGTTGTAGTGGCAGTGGTGGTAATGTTGGTGACAGTGGTATGTGACCAAATATTTGGTAATTTGTGGCCAGTTATGCAACTGTGACTTAAAAATTTAATAATATGTGACTAAAAAATAATATGTAACCTATCAATTTAAAAATTTGTGACCGACAAATAAATTGTGACTAATTAATTTAATAATATGTGACTAATAAATAAATTGTGACCTATAATTATGTATCTTGGATCATTAATTGTATAACTGTGACTTTATTATATTTAATTAATATTATATATACCCGAATTTTGAATTTTCAAATTTAAATATGATTTTTGAATTGATGTAAACTATACACCTGATTTATGATTTTTTTCCCTTAATTGATTGACATGGGAGAGATTAGTTGGGCCTGTTCAGGCCCACTAATCCTTCTCCTTCAAACAGCTTCCGGTCCACAATCTGAGCCCACTACGATTTCCTCTGCAACAAGTTAAAGGAGGACAAACGGGCAGGCAGCAAAAAGAGAACCAAAATCGAAAGCAAGCAAAAAGCAAAATCCAATAATGGCAGCTTCCGCAATGGTACTGGATCCGAAACCTGTATCCTCATCTGACCCGCCTCCGGCACTACCCGCAGTCGCCGCTTCTAAATACAGTGAATCCTTCGATGACGATGATTTATACGGCCGGCTCAAATCCCTCCAGCGGCAACTGGAGTTCATCGACATTCAAGAAGAGTACGTGAAGGACGAATTGAAAAACCTGAAGCGAGAGCTTCTACGGTCCCAGGAAGAGGTTAAGAGGATCCAGTCGGTGCCATTGGTCATTGGCCAGTTCATGGAAATGGTTGACCAGAACAATGGCATCGTCGGCTCCACCACCGGCTCGAATTATTATGTCCGGATTCTAAGTACCATTAATCGCGAGCTCCTCAAGCCTGCCGCATCCGTGGCTCTCCACCGCCACTCTAATGCCCTCGTCGATGTCTTGCCCCCTGAAGCCGACTCCAGCATTTCGCTCCTCAGCCAATCGGAAAAACCTGATGTCACCTACAATGTGAGTTAGTTCACTTATATATATATAAATTTTGGTTTAGAATTTTCCTCCTTCATCGTTTGCATCAATGAGAACGGTTTTGAATATTCTTCTCCTTAATAATTTTCCGAAATAAAAAAATCAACCATTCATGTAGGTCGGATTATTGATTGTTTCATCCCTTGTTCATGTGCTTGAACAATCCTTAAGGGACTGTTTGATAAACATTATTTTTCAGGGAAGTTGGAAAACTTTTTCCTTTTTCCAACAAATGTGGTGTTTGATAGGTTTTATTTTCTAGGGAATTGGTTTTCGTGGTTGAAGCCTCACACATTTTCCACCTAATTGTTGAATTGATTTTCTTGTCTTTGTTGTGGTAAAACTTTTTCCAGCCCTTTTTTTTTTAATTGACAATTTCTATGCAAAATAAAGTCAAACAAATGATATTCCGTATGATAATTTTTTTTTGACAATTGGAACAAATTCTAGACCAATGTAGAAAAAATTATCACTTTTAAGGACAATTTCCACAAAAAACGAAGTCAAACGGACACCAAATTTTTAACATTTTTTAGGTGGAAAATTATACTTACTAAACACAATTAATTACAAGTCCAGTAAAACAATTTCTAGGCAATTCAATTTCCTGTAAAACATTTTCTTTCCATCCATTTTCCACGTTTGCAATCATACGGGCCCTAATTTCTGAATACTGTAGATACTTGTGATTGAAGAATTCTACTTTACTTTCAAATACTCGACAACATTAGTTAATATTCCATGCCCATTCTTTACGGTTAACCAAGCTGCTACCTTCTGATATCACGCGACCTCTTCATTATCTATATCCTCAGGATATCGGCGGATGTGATATTCAGAAGCAAGAAATTCGTGAAGCTGTTGAATTACCACTCACACACCATGAACTGTACAAGCAGATTGGTATTGACCCTCCCCGTGGAGTGTTGCTTTATGGTCCACCTGGTACAGGTAAAACCATGCTTGCCAAGGCTGTGGCAAACCACACAACTGCAGCTTTCATTAGGGTGGTGGGTTCAGAATTTGTGCAGAAATATCTGGGTGAGGTATGCTTCAGAAGCTCTCATCTTTAATTGTGATGGGTGCTGATTCTTTGTTAGATAACATTTGGAATTGCTTTTGTGTACTATGTCAAGTAAGTTGTGAATATCCAGTTGTCTAAATGTTATTTCTGCTGGGTATGTGAAGGGTCCTAGAATGGTCCGTGATGTCTTTCGTCTTGCCAAAGAGAACGCTCCTGCAATTATCTTTATTGATGAAGTAGATGCAATTGCAACCGCTCGATTTGATGCCCAAACTGGAGCTGATAGAGAGGTTCAAAGAATACTCATGGAACTATTGAATCAGGTATAATTAGGAATTTAGGGGTGCAATCAGACTGCAGAATGCAGATGCATAATTTCATACCTTTGACAAATACTATGAGGAGGATTGTTAGATGCTGTAGAGAGAAAAAATCCATTTTATGATCTTTCTCTATGCTCATGTTTTGTGCTATAATGCTTTTTATTTGAACGATATGACAGATGGATGGATTTGATCAAACTGTGAATGTGAAGGTCATCATGGCCACTAACCGTGCGGATACGTTGGATCCCGCGCTTCTACGTCCTGGTAGACTTGATCGTAAAATTGAGTTTCCTTTGCCTGATAGACGGCAAAAGAGGCTGGTTTTTCAGGTAATTGTTTAGTGAATATACCTGAAGCGTCTTATTTCTTAGCTTTTCGTTTGCTATAACTCTGAGGAATTTTTTCATCTCCTGTGAATTGAATGGCAATGTTCCTATCAAACGCGAATTTACTTTGTGGCGAAGAGTGTTCTCTTTCTTTGGATCCACATAAATCTGTGAACTGATTCTGAATGATTTTTTGTGGATTCTTGATTGTTGCTTGTCCTTGAGCAGGTTTGCACGGCTAAGATGAACTTAGGTGATGAAGTTGATTTAGAGGACTATGTTTCTCGACCTGATAAAATAAGTGCTGCTGAGGTTTGTTTTTGTAACTACTTTTTTATACAAGATGTTATTTTGAGTATCTGACTATGTTCCCTTTCTCTCATAAGCTTCATTAGTCTTGTATTCTCTCATAATGGGTTAAAAGTTCTCGACTAACGAAGTATTCATTTGATTGCACTTCATTGGTTAAGGAAGCAAAGTCAAAAATAATTCATGAGATGGAATATAATTGTGTAATATTTCTAATGATCCCGGGTAATGAAGAGTGTGACACATGAAAGAGACAAAAAGGTCAAAAACCACTAGCATCTCAGCTAGCAAATCATTTAATACAACTAAGAAGTTAATCCTGTTTGGATATTAAAAATTTAGTGAGTAGTTTACTGAAAAGAGCTTGTGAAGAAATTATCACATCTCATCTCTTCTTTGGTTGGAAATATCATGACTTACTTTTTATGCATCATCGACACAACCTTCCGTTTCAATTCACGTTTCGAAGTATGATGCAATCAAACAAAACATTGGAATTATAGGAGAAGGGCAAGGGGAGAGAAGACAAGAAAGGAGGGAGGAAAGAGGAGAAGAGTGGTAGATAGAATAGAAAGAGAAGAAGAATTAGACACGTGGAAGAGAAATTGGAGGAGAAAATATGAATTTTTGTTCATATCAAAGTTGTGTCTCTTAGAGTGCGAAAGACCATTTATATAGGGTTTAAACTACTCTATTTTAGGTAAGAAATAACTACGAAAATACTAGAGAATCGATCAAATTTAGGTAAGAAACATATAACAAAATACTGGATCCCATTTATATAGGGTTTAAACTAGTCTATTTTAAAACCCTAATTATGTTCCAATATGGATAGTCTTCTATATAATATATCTTCTAGATCCCCATCACTTTCCTTGAGAGTGTCTATTATATTTAGTAAAGATCCTATTATCATTTCTGATGAAAATGCCAAATTGTACAGTTTCTGGCTGCTGGTCATGATCTTGGTTCCTGGCTTTGGTAGACAGCTTAATTACTGATATTTTATTATTTGAAATCATATATAGTATAACCTTCCATAAATTAACTACCACTAAAATATAATAAAATTTTCCGATCCGGACTTGGGCTCATGGAATACTTTTATAGACATCTATATGAATCTGTGGTCCTTTTAATATCATAAATTAATAATTTTGCTAAATAAAAACATATTTGACTGTTATATTTTCTTGAAATAGAACTCCATTGTTGCGTTCTTTTTTTCTTGAAGTTGGGTCTAATCTCCAATTTTCCTTAATGTACTTAGAAATTGTGGGTTGAATTCTTTGTAACAAAAAATTATGAAATATCATTGATGCTTCGGCTGCTTCTTAGTAGAATGTAATTAGTATATAGTTGGTTAAATGTATGTGTATAGGACATAAATGGACTGTATGAATTGATAGATTTTGCAGAGCATCTCCATTATTAGTTTATTAAGGTTATTCTGTACATTTCGACTTGTGTTAATTTTTTGGTGCCAGTGACTTCTACACTGAGATGCATGTTTCATGTTTTGCACGTGGTCTAGCTGCAACAGCACAAAGTTTGACCTATAGCTACAATCATCCTTAATCCATTGTTAGAAGTATTAGGTCTGGTAGGGCAAATAATTTATCTAATGGCCATCAATAAGTCCTAAATGATATTTTTTATAACTAGGCCACCTAAACTTCTATGTAGAAATTATAAATATTAGTTAATCTAAAGTTCAAATGATATATGTATGAGAAATTTGTAGCCGTAATAATGCATAATCATTTGCATAAATTACAAGCTTGCTAAATTTATTTTACATCCTACGTATCCAAAGAAAATACGTGAGAACTTTTTTTATGTAGCCACCTTTATTTTTCAAGAATTGACAAGCACATCTCTTTTGCGAGATGGGGGTAGGAACCAAAAATACCTCATGGTCAATCCCTTGGGACTTTGGCTACCTTAATTTCTTTCATTAGCATTTCTCCATGTTTTTAATGGGAACAAGGTTTAGTTAATATAATTTTTATTTTTAGAACTTTAGGGCATTTCTTGACTCTACCCTTGGTGGTGTTGGTGCCCTGCATGAGCTAAATTCTAAGTGGTGAAAGATGGAATTTGTATTGGATTAACTGCTTTGGTGGTTTTGTACAGATTGCCGCTATATGCCAGGAGGCAGGTATGCACGCTGTCCGCAAAAACCGGTATGTTATACTTCCGAAGGACTTTGAGAAGGGATACCGGAGCAATGTCAAGAAACCAGACACTGATTTTGAATTTTACAAGTAATCACATTTTTCATATTTGGGAAATTGTATGTTCCTTAATGCTTCCGAGTTCATGTGGATTTACTATAATATCTTGTCCTTCGAAAGGTAGATTTTTGTTTTTAGGTTGATGATACTCCGTCCTTTTGATTTGTACCAAATTTATTTATCTGTACAATGATTGTATAGATTGATGCACACTTGATGGAAATGATAAATGAATTTAAGGATTAAACTATTTGTACACACAGAGTGTACACATTAATTGACAATTCTCTATGTATCAAAAATCTGGCAGTTAATTGGAAAAGGTAATATTAAGATCATTGTATCAAAATCTACAAACTCGCATGAGTGTAAATCAATGTGTCAACTTTTATGTACATATAGCATGATCCATAATTAAACCAAATGAGCACTAGATAGTGATTGGCTGAACTACGAACTAGAGGGTTGAGTTTATTGGTCTAGTTCGCTAATGTGGGGGCTGTGTTAATTAATCTGGAAACAGAGAACATGAACTTTGAGTAAAAAGAGATCATTTTTCACATTGTCCATCTCAAAATAATTCTTATATTATGCTTTAAGAACACGTTCAATATAAAGTGTTACACAAGGTAAAGTGATTGTTTTGTAATTGGTAACATCGTCATTCTTTATTTTATTTTTAATTAATTGTCCAATTTTCAAGTGTTTTGACATACATAGCCAACTACTAGAATAAAATAACTATTGGAAATTACTTGTGTACTTGTAATTTTTTATTTGCCATAGTCAACCATATACATTCTCGATGCTGTGATAATAGCGTTTACAAATTGAACTACATTTAGGTTTTACGTCCTGAACATATTTTTTAATTGATAAGGTGTGAAATACAATAAAATATAAAGCCATTATAAAATTGTTCTTGTATGTTTTCATCAATTAAAATCCATATTCAACAATAAAATCAAATTTAAAATTACAAGAAAAAGATATTCAAATGAGGTATTTTATAATGAATTTGTGGACTAATTGATAATACAAATATTTTAATTGAAACCTTATTTACAAATATTATTTTCTAATGTAATGTTAAATATTTTATTTACAAGTTCAAATACTTGACAGTCAAAAAATTCTGAAAGTCCTTGAGAATTTGGAAATACAAATGTGTTAACCTCCTAACATTCTAATATCAATTTTAATTTTGTACGATTCAACTCAAGTCTATATAATGAACAATAACGTAATAATTTACTAATAATAATCTTACCATCAAACGCAAATTATTCACATTAATGTTTTAAGGTCTATAGCTTTAAGCATGAGATAACTTACTCTTCATATGAGCTCTTTTTCCTCAGCCATACAGCAAAGAACTCGGGTGGCGACTTCATCGACGACATTTTGATAAGTTTTAATTGATGACAAATCTAAAAATCCAACACCACCAATCGATCATGCAATATAAACATAAATAAAGAGTAAGATTATTCATAATCAGCGTCATCACATATAACAGTTAAATATTCATCTCTTGAAACTCCGTTGCTTCAAATAACAAGTTAATATTCTAAATAACAACCTACCACATAAGTCTGATTACTGTAGTCGCTGACTGTGAATAACATTATACATAAATCAAACTACATTCATTCTCTAAATCCACTTGGAGCATGCATGCCACATTGGATTGATTAGAATTAAAGAACAATGACAGCGGAAAGAAAGAATCTTTTGTCCAATCCAACATATCAAGTCAAACGTACTATAGTAACTGAATAACTCCGCTAAATCACAGCTAAAATAACTTCAAACTAGATCTTCTGCAAAAACAGATACCAGAAGACATGACCCACAAGAGGTCAATAGCTTCAAAAATAATGCTTTTCCCACTCTGGGAGGATTCTATCTGCCTGTTAAAAACAATGGCTTTACGTCTCATTGTATCTTTGGTGTCAATATTTTCTGTGTCTACAATACGGAAAACATTATAACGCGAAGCTAGGATGTTATATAGCCGAGCTTCTGGAGTTCTTATCGACTAGATCGGCACCACTTACATATCTAGCAAAAAAGGATATTAAACGGAATGGTGCACCAACCAAAGGAGCTTCTGAAAGTGGGACATCAATTTTCTCATCAATTTGTCCCGCCTCTAAATCAGATGCATCCATAACTTCGTTCTCATCCAATGGAATTTGCACAATTTCATTGGACTCCAAGTCCGAAGAGTTTGCGAGTGCATTACCATCTTTGTCATTCACATGCTTGCCATTCCTCTCGTCTTTGATGATGACATCTTCCAAGGACTCAGTCACCTCACTCGATATAAACATTATCTCACCAGCTTCAGATGAGGAATCAGTTGGTTGTGCAGTTCCACGTCTATGGGCAGCTCCAACCGCCGGATCCAGCGTAAGAGCTGAGTTATCGGAGACATTAGCTGATTGAGGAATCACATCCTTTGGATCAGAGACAACAGAGGAAGAGATTTCCGGTTTTGCACCCCTTTGCTCAAGCTCAGAATACAACTCATTCACCTGTAACAACATAAAAATAACCTAAATTCTTGTGCAAATTGGATAAAAAAAACGTATCGCCAGAAAAGGGAACTTTTCCCTTATTCTAGTTGGTTGATTACAATTAGCAGTAACCACTACTGGGAGTTTTTTAATACGGATATGAATATTGCTCTTCCAACCTCAAGTGAACAGTAATAAGATAGGAGGGGAACAAGGGAAAGGCCAAGTCATAGGTGGGTGCTAATCAAAATATGACCACAAAATAAAACAACTTATGCATCAGCTACCACAGCTTCTGCCTACCGTTCCAGAGTATGGTACCTTACCTTTCCAACAAGCTCTGCATTTTCTCTAATCAAATTCTCAACCATTGGATGTGCAGCTTCTATCTGATAGTCCACGTCCCCATTTTCACAGGTGAGCTAAATCAAAAAGGAAAACTCTAATTAAGATGTTGATCATATGATTAGCCATGTAAAATAAAATTAATAGATTTAATCCCAAGCAAAAGAACATTTCCTTTCTTAAAAATTAGAAGCTCAAAAACAGCTGCAAGCATGATAAGTTGGAAGGAAGATACAGGAAAACTAAAAAAACCAACCACATCGTTCTCTACAGCGGAGTGACTGCTCTCAATTTTGTTGATCTGTGACTGAAGACTAGATATGTTTCGTGTCAAAACATGATTTTCTTGTAAGAGATTCCTCCTCTTTGACTCTTCCAACTCCATCACCTGCCAGGATTCAGCTTTAACTTCCAATTTCCATAGCAGAATAAATAGAGAAGCTTGTCTTAAATAGGGCCCGCTGAGAGGTATCACGTGTGCAATGCCATGGCATTCTTCTCATCTCTAGGAATTACTAAGATGTATTTGCCAATTGGCAGAGCCTAACAACTAAATGTTGTGAATGGGGGTCATGTCATGGGAAAATATGAATGAATTACAAGGATCCAATACCACCTCCCAAACCCCTAAAGTACCTACTATAAGCACTTTCTAAATCATAAAGTGTACAGATCTTAGTTTCCATTGAGCATGAAATACTAAAAAACAAGAAACTTAATGGGCCAAAAATGCAAATTGTCTCTGAGCCTTTTCCGCCATCTGTCCAACAAGAAAACTAGAAAGTGTTTTAAACACAAAATATGAATATGTACCAGCTTTATTAGCAAGTAATTTCTGACCTTAACAAAATAGTATATCAAGGGCATATTTTTTTTTCACCATCAAACTATATTGCAAGGCATCGTAACATGTAATGTAGTTCAATGTGTATAACTTCACACTAGTAGGAAAAATAACCAATAAATCAATCCATACAAGTTGAAAGATAAAGACATCCAGGAAGATAGACAAACAACGTTCAACTATCAAATGATGATTGTTCAGGTAGCTGGACTCAATACCTCAGCTCGTAATTTTGTGTTATCATTTTCAAGGGTGGCAATTGCTTCCTCAGTTGAATTCTGTCACAGATAAAGAACCAGAACAAGAAATTAGTTCCTTCATTATTATCTCTATTCATAATCGAAGGAGGCAAGATTGTTTTGAGGTGAATTCCGACTTCTCTCCAGATTAACGTGATGATTATGAACAAAAAATGTGGTAAAGAGGTTTAACATTCTACTTCTGCCCTTCTAGGCTTCAAACCTTCTATATGCGCAGGTGAGAATAAGTAAATTAAATTAGACATACTTCCTTGCTCTTTTTTTTTTCTTTGGTCTTCTGAAGATAAAACTAAACCAATTCGAGAGACTACAACATTTAAAACTGGAAACAAGCATACGTGTGAGACAGAAGGACTTTTTACCTGTTTTTGGACCCAGAAATCTCTTTCTTTTTCCATATGTTTTATCCTTTCGTCCAAGCTTGCCTGTGCTTCAAGGTCTAAGTTAATATACTGAACCATTTAAATCTTCAAGAATTGACTGAACACAGTACTGATTCGATCATGCCGAAAAAAAGCTTCGGAAGTTTAGTGATAATAAGGAGAAAATCAAATTCTAAAGTCTTAAAATCAATTACCCCTTTTAAATTTAGAATGGCCACTTCATTCTCCAGCTGATTAGTTTTCTCCTCAAAACCAACCTGCAAGAGGCAAGATATTAGACGACAAGACAGAAGAAAGTTAGGGAAAACTTCAAAATACCAGATTTCAACTATAGAAAATGTCTTTTGTTAAAATGTTGTATAGCTAATCAAAGAACAATGCAACTCAAATGTCTCCAATAAGGCTGGAAACCTAGAATTGCTCTTGATAATACAGATAATTCTAAGAGTCACCTCTTTCTTGAGCCACGTATCTTTCTCACTCTCTAGCTGTAGGATTTTCCTCTCTAGATCAGCCTGAAAATTTGCATATTAATCATATATGAAGTCTGAAATTACAAGAAACACGAAAAGCGTAAGAAGGGCGGATGGAAAAAATTCCCTAAAAAGTGAATAAATAGAACATGTCCATAGGATTGCAGCAGCTGCATAACTTTTTATTGTCAGAGCAGTGTTAAAATTACCTCTTTTTGCAAATATGCATCGTTGCCCTTTTGCAATTGTTTAATTTTCTCTTCTATACTATCCTGTAGTAGACAAGTAATCATTAGCTGGCTTCCAGAATATATATATAGGAATAACATAAATAAGATTAATAACATAAGAAGATTAAGGGTCCGTTTGATTGCAAAAATGGAAAATGGGTGGAAAGAAAACGAATTCTAGAGAAAATAATTGCCTAGATATTGTTTTTTCTGGAATTGTGGAATTGTCAATTAATTGTGTTTGATTGATATAATTTTCCACCTAAAAAATGTTGAAATTTTGGATTTTTTGGTGTTCGTTTGACTTTGTTTTTCATGAAAATTGTCCATTAAAGGGATCAAATTTGTTACAATTGGGGATATAATTTGTTACCATTGCCAAAAAAAATCTGCCTAAAAAAGCTTTTCCGTGGAAAAAGCTTTTATGGAAAACCATTTTCCCATCAAAGTAGTGGGAAAATGGATTCAATCCATGGAAAATAGGTAACATCAAACAGGGTGTAATAGAAATTGCGTATGAAAACAAACTTTAGGCAATCAAAGATCTTACACTCAAACTATATCTAAACATACATCCATCATACTAATATAAGACATTCAACCCTTGTGTATTTAGATAAAAAAAGAAAAAAAAAAAAAATTTATAAATCCTACTTAAACCTAGGATTTGTACTTATATTATTTATTATTACACAAAAGCCTCTCAATTAAGCAACATCTATACTTTAGCCTGACTCTTCTTATAATTTGCACATAACTCGTAAAAAGATTTGATTTACTAACATTCGAGTCTAACCGGGTTCTCGACCTTACAATGACTAGACAGCAATTCATCAAAATAGCTAAATAAATGCCTACAAGCACATTTGAAGTTTTGCGGTTTTCAACAAGTACTTGCTTGTCTATTCTCTACTTCTCCCATGGGACTAAGGCAACCAAAGAGGAACTTTCAGATTTCCAGTTCTTGTGTAGATACCTTAAAAGGACTCTCGTTTGCAGGGCTTGTTTTCCTAAACAAAAGCAAAAGAAAACGAGAAGTTTTGAGGTGAATTCTGACCTCTCTAGATTAATGTGACGGTCATGAACAAAAACTGTGTTAAGAGGATTAAAATTCTACATCCACTGCATTTATAGGTTTCAAACCTTCTATATGCAGGTGAGAATAAGCAAATTATATTAGACATACTTCTTTATTTATCTCGGGTCTTCTGAAGATAAAACAAAACTTATTCTTGAGACGACAACATTTACAACTAAAAACAAGCATACATGTTGAGACAGAAGCGCCTTTTACCTGCTTTTGGACCCAGGAATCTCTTTCTTTTTCCATATGTTTTATCCTTTCGTCGAAGCTCGCCTGCATTTCAAGGTCTAAGTCAATATACTGCACAACTCGAGTCTTCAGGACGTGACTGAAGAGGGTATTGATTTGATCAAAACGGAAAAAGCATCAGAAGTTTAGCTATAATAAGGGAAAAACAAATTCTAACTATTAAATCAATTACCCCTTTTAAATTTAGAATGGCCACTTCATTCTCGAGCTGATTAATTTTCTCTTCAAAACCAACCTGCAAGAGACGAGATATTAGACGACAAGCTAGAAAATAATTTGGAACAAACTTCAACATACAAGATTTCAACTAGAGAAAATGTTATTCAGCAAGTCAAAGAATACTGCAAACTCAAATCTATCCAATGAGGCTGTGTTGGAAATACAGAGTTCTAAGACCCAAGCTTTCAACAAAAAGTTGGTAATTCAATAAGAGTCACCTCTTTCTTGAGCCACATATCTTTCTCACTCTCTAGCTGTAGGATTTTCCACTCTAGATCAGTCTGAAAGTTTTGCATATCAATCATATCATGAAGACTGAAATAAAAAGAAACCTAAAAAGAGTAACAAGAGCGGATGGAAAAAATTCCCTGAAGTGTGAATAAATAGAACATGTCAACGGGATTGTAGCAGCTATATAACCTTCTTCCGTCAGAAATAGCGAAATTAAGTTAGAATTACCTCCTTTCGTAAATAAGCATCCGTGTCCTTTTGCAATTGTTCAATTTTTTGTCCTAGACTATCCTGTAGCAGGCAAGCAATCATTAGCTGGCTTCCAGAGAAATAGAATATAAATAGTGAGAGACAAATGATCTTCTAAACACCGTAGTGACATGGCACATCAATTGATTAATGGATAAATTAATGTTGGGTCCTAGGTATTAAATAACGGGATTGTTTCTGCTTATGAACTCGAACTTGGATTATCTATCCACGATAAAGATGAAGCTTAGGTGAAACTAAGTGGAGGTCTAACCAGAATGATGTTGAAGAATCAATGGATGAGTAGTGGTTAGAGGTAAAATGCCACTCGAACACACATTCTGTCGTGTCATTGTTACTTAACATAAGTCATCTCTCTCTCTCTCCCTCCCTCCCTCCCTCCCTCCCTCTATATATATATATATATATATATATAGATAGATAGATAGATAAAGGAACATGATGAAGAAAGATTAATAGAATTGCATACAAAGAGAAATTTCGAGCAATCAAAGATCTTATATTTAAACCCTATCTAAAAATTTATTTTACAAAATGTCTGAGACAACTAATCGCATATTATACTATGTTTTATATTCATGTTTGTATCAATTGTCGCTCTTTCATTTCTTATGGATACAAGTTTCTCTTCTGTCAATAGCATGTATTAGCCAATATAATCAGAAATTGCTTCTAGATACATTAAGTATAAGAAAGAAAAGCATGTTGAGAAATTCATCACACGCGCAAAATCACTGCACCGGTGTTGAATGCACTTTCTCTGAAAAAATAAACTAACATTACCTCTTTCTGCATGCATGCAGCCCTTTCATTTTGTAATTGTGTGATTTTCTCTTCTTGGCTAGCCTGAAAAAGCCAAAGTATTTTGATCTAATAAAAGAATAAAATAAAGGTTGAAAATAGATAATATTGTGAAGAATAAATTATGCCAATTACAAGACTTATGGTGCAATGTTCGAGAATTCATTAAATTAAGCTTCGGTTACCTCTTTTTGTAAATTTTCATCTCTTTCCTTCAGCAACTGTTTCATTTTCTCCTCGAGGATAGCCAGTAAGAGTAAGACCAGGAATAAATACAAACAAGGGATACACACAAACGTAGAAAATGTTTTGTCTTATATAATTAATGTACGTACAAATATAATATACAAACAAATTACTAACAGAAAGATAAAAGGCCAATAAGAAAGAACAAAGTAGATTAAATGTTACCAGAATATAAAATAGAAGGCAAATCATGTTTCTGTTACCTCTTTATATATGCTTGCATCTCTTTCAGTCTGAAATTGTTTAATTTTCTCTTGCAAGCTGGCCTATATAAACCTTAAAGTCAGTATGACTGCAAAACATATGCTAAAACCAGGAATATCAGATCATAAAATAGTAGGTTACAGTATTAGATTATCAAGCAAGTAATGACTTCGTTATCACCTCTCTGTCAAGCCAATACTGTTCCTCAACTTCAGATGAAGTTGTCTGTAAACAGCGTGGACAATATTGAAAAAAGTAGAAATCCAAAAAGTAACTTGTAAAAAATTTGGAAGTGGGGTTCATCCACTGCCTTTTTTTTATGTAAATCAAGATAGTCTATGTTACTACGCATTGATTCCCTATAAGCCCACCTAAACTAAATAAAGAAAAAAAAATTACACTTTGAAATCAAAAGACATCTACCATTGTGTTTGAATAGAACCATAAAACTAAATGGATCAGAAGAAAAACTCTTTTTATACATGAATCAGCAAGTTTAAAAATAAGATACCTATAAAATTTCAGGTGGTATATAGTGCATTGATAAGACCTACTATACAAAATAATAGTCAATGCATTCCAGCTGCAAGGTGAACAATGTTTTGTTCACGATTGAGAAAAAAAAAAAAGTTCAAATGCAGATATATACAATTTACAATAAGAGCCACAAGTATTTCATGGACCTCACTACCTCAGTAAAGATTGTTCACACATCATACTTTCAGAGAATATACAATGTAAGAAAGTCATCAATGTGCAAAGGCTACTCTACACCTGGCTCAGGTTATTTGAAGTTTCTGTCTATTGAACAGAAAGATAAACCCCACACGCATAGAAATGTAAGTCTAAACAAGCCAGTTTCAACTCTTCATACAAACAAACAGATAAAACCACCAGTATATCACAATTTTTGGTTTATAATTCCAGTAAGAGCTAGCAGTAAAAGAGAGCAGCATTGGAGAGGATGTATATAACAACCATTTTCAAGAAACATAGGCAATCCTCAATCTAATCCAGAAAATAACCCTGAACTGGGACAATAAGTCATTTTCATTCAACAAAAATCAACTTTACTTGCTATAATGATAAATGGAAACACACGCACACACGCACAGATGAACTTACACCTTCAGACTGTCATCTATTTTCTGATCAACATCATTTTGTAATGCTGGAATCTCCAAAACTTGACCTTTATTATCTGGCGCGATCTCAGAAACATAGCTCTGATTGTCAGAAGTTGATTCCGAGGCACATTCTGTCAGTTTAGTAGCCTGCTTATTCTTCTTCTTGTTGTTTTTCTTTTTCTTCTTCTTATCTTCCTCCATTTGTTAAGAAGTTCAAATATGAAACTCAAGAAGGCTGCTTGCCCCAAATGCTAACTGTTGAATCATGAATGCAGTAAGAGTGTCAAACCACCAAGTATTTTTACATAGATAGATCCAGTTTTCTTTGTAGTTCACAGATTTTAAGCATTTTCTTAAATCAGTTGAAGGTGCGAAAAGAATTGACCCAATAAGAGGTCGGAAGTTTAAATCAGGACAGTTTGTTTGGGTTATAAAAAGTACAAATGAACCGTAACTTCATCTTCCTAAATCCTACTCTTATATCAAAATCAACATAAAAATATGCAAATCAACAATATAAAATCTGCAATCATGATTTTTAAACACACTCATCTTTTAATACAATTAATTTCTATAAATTGTACAGCTTAGGGCCTACTCACCGCCGTGTCTCTCAATTCAAATTCAGATCTTTCATACTAGCTGTGACGGATGATTGATTTTATTAATGCTCCTAAAGCTAAAAGAAAATCAGATCAACAACAAGCTTGTCATGAAAAAATCCGCGTAGCCTAAAAAAAATTCAAGGCTGCGTGAATTTTGGAATTGAATATCGAAAACAAACATTCAAACTGATTCGTACACAGAACCGAACCACATACGAATATACTCGTACACATTGATAAGTGAAAACAAGGAAAAAAACTGAAAAATTTTTGCATTGGAAGAGAATGGAAATAATAAGGAGCTGAGATATGTACGTACACTGGAATCCAAATGCGTTTGAAGATTGAAAAGATTCGCGAGGTTAAATCTTCGGTTGTCGCTTGAAATTGAAGGATTTGTGATTTAGGAAATTACAGTGGGTTGGGGAAGGGAAATGAAGGGTGAAACGGAATTTGTGTGGGGGCTTTTTGGTGTATTCACTTCCCTATGAATGCTTAAATAACACGTTGCAGTTCCGCTATTAAACTAGGATTTTTGTCAATGCCAAATACACCTTTTTTTTATTAGTTACGTTACGGGCCGGAAGCAGAATATAGAGCTTGTTTGGTTTAGATTTTTTGAAAGAATTGATTTTGAATAGTGATATGATGGAAAATGTGTGGTTGAAAAAGAAGAAAAAAGTATTGATGTAATGTAAAATATTATTTTATTGAAAAATGTGTAGTTGAAAAATGAGAATTAATTTNAGCTTGTTTGGTTTAGATTTTTTGGAGGAAGAATTGATTTTGAATAGTGATATGATGAGAAATGTGTGGTTGAAAAAGAAGAAAAAAGTATTGATGTGATGTAAAATATTATTTTATTGAAAAATGTGTAGTTGAAAAATGAGAATTAATTTACTGTAGAATTGGAAAATCCAAACCAAACAAGCTCATAGTTAGGGGGCACAGTCGAAAAAAATTACGTCTAAAAAAATTATATTCCATGTAATTTTGCATTCGAAAACTTACGTGGAATATGACTTTTTCAGATGTAAAATTTCAAAAAAAATTATATCATATTCCACATAAAATTTCCTAATAAAATGATGAAAATTAAATTGAGAAATTTATATTTCAAAAATAATAAATGTTGATGAAATAATTGAACTTTTTTTAAAAAAATGCGAGTTTGACATTTTTCTGTTAAACTAACGTTTAAAGTATTTTTAACTATTTTCGATATTTGTTTGGACTATTCAATATGCCCGTAATGTAATTCTCGAAATAAGTTTTGAGATGACATAATCAATTTGTAGATTCGATGGTCGAAATTTTTTTAAAATTAGCATATTATCGAAATTCAAATTTATTGTGATTTTACCACTGTTTGATGGAGATTAAAATTAAATTTTTATTAAATTTTGATAAAAGTTAGAACAGTTATGACTTTCATGAAATATGTTATTAAAATTAATTGTTAATTTTGATTTGGATTAAAATTTAAATTTCAGTCGATACCAAACA
>CAIGRO010252165.1:0-12534 GCA_903798355.1 Fraxinus baroniana
AGTTTAGGAGGAGATTGCAATTTATTCTTTATTTATTATGTATTTTTATTGATAGAGGAGGGTATAATGATCATTTTATGTTAAAAATTGGTGAAAGAGACGTTTTGCGCAAGAAAATGCAAAGGTAGGGACGTTCTGCACCAAAAAATCAAAAGTATGGACGTTTTCCACAATACCTGTCATAGGTAGGGACGTTTTGCGCCAATTACCCAATTTCAAATTTAATAGTTTGTTTGAGCCTCATTTTTGATAAAATGCATTTTATAATAGTTATTTGATAGGGAATGTATAATTAAAAAATAAGGAAAAATTTTAGATTTATGTGTAATATTATTTTATTGAGAAATGTGTGGTTGAAAATAAAAAAGAAAAAAACGTGTTTTGAAAATATTAGGGATCAAACAAGGGTTGAAAATACATTTAAAATTTCATATTTTTTAGTGAGATTATCATTTTTTAATAATTCATTTTTAACCACACCTTTTTCCATAAAATATTTTTACACAAATTGATTTTTTTTTAGTTTTTAACAAATTTTTTTTAAAAAAAAATCATTATTTCAAAATATATTTTCACACAGAAATGGAACTCAAATAGGGACAAAATCTTATGAAATTCATTAAAGATACCAATTGATGCAACAACTCTTTTCAAGCAATAAGAACCTATTTGAGCAAATTTTATTTATTTATTTATTTTTCTAAAATGCATTTTGGAATGGAATTTTGATAAAGAAAAAATATGTGTTTAAAAAATAAAGAATTTTTTTTGAATTTACGTATAATATTATTTTATTAAAAAACTTGTGGAAAAAAAAATAAAAAGGAGAATATAGAAGGGCTAAGTCACAAGCGGTAAGGAGGACGCTGCCACGTGAACATGTAACAATAACCCTAGACAATTAACATGTATCAAAATCCGGGTACGTCCAAAACCCAACTGTTCGTATATAATTTAAAATTAGATAAAGCGGCAACGGTCATGCGCTCCAGCTGTAAAATATTTTTGAATTTCAAATATTTTCGACTTTTTCAAAATTACCCAATTGCCACCAACCACAATATAATAAATTCCCCCCTTTTCTACCCTAATCTTATCCTTCTCAGATCTACATTTCGCAGAGCCGTCTTTGTATACGCCTCTGCCCATTTCACTGCTACTCCTTCTAATTTCTGTTTCCAGCAAAAAAAGTAAGAAAAAATGAGAGAGTGCATTTCTATCCACATTGGTCAGGCCGGAATTCAAGTCGGAAATGCCTGCTGGGAATTGTACTGCCTTGAGCACGGGATTCAGGTTCGTTTATCAAAATTTTTTACCGATTCAGGATCTGTATCGATTATTTTGATTAAATTACTAATGGGGTCTCGATTTGACAGCCTGATGGGCAAATGCCCGGAGACAAAACAGTCGGCGGTGGAGATGACGCTTTCAACACATTCTTCAGTGAAACAGGTGCCGGAAAGCACGTTCCCCGCGCTGTGTTTGTGGATCTGGAGCCTACTGTGATAGATGAGGTCCGTACCGGTACATACCGCCAGCTCTTCCACCCGGAACAGCTGATCAGTGGCAAAGAGGACGCTGCCAACAACTTTGCTAGAGGGCATTATACCATCGGCAAAGAGATTGTTGATCTCTGCCTCGATAGGATCCGAAAGCTTGCGGATAACTGTACTGGACTGCAGGGGTTCCTGGTGTTTCATGCTGTTGGTGGAGGCACTGGATCTGGACTTGGATCTCTGTTGCTTGAGAGGCTTTCTGTTGACTATGGTAAGAAATCGAAGTTGGGTTTCACTATTTACCCTTCCCCTCAAGTTTCGACTGCTGTTGTTGAACCGTACAACTCTGTGCTGTCGACACACTCTCTCTTGGAGCACACCGATGTTGCTGTGCTTCTTGACAATGAGGCGATTTATGATATTTGCCGCAAGTCACTTGATATTGAGAGGCCCACGTACACAAATCTGAACAGGCTCATTTCTCAGGTATAAAACTTAAGGACTATATGGGATTCATAAGTATATAATGTAGTTATGGATCTGTTATGATTGTTATTTCATAAAATTTGTAGGTGATTTCTTCTTTGACTGCATCGCTGCGATTTGATGGAGCTCTTAATGTGGATGTGAACGAGTTCCAGACTAACTTGGTTCCATACCCAAGGATTCACTTCATGCTTTCCTCTTATGCCCCAGTCATCTCTGCTGAGAAAGCATACCATGAGCAACTCTCTGTTGCTGAAATCACGAACACAGCATTTGAGCCATCTTCCATGATGGTGAAATGTGACCCTCGCCACGGGAAGTACATGGCTTGCTGTCTGATGTACAGGGGTGATGTGGTGCCAAAGGATGTGAATGCTGCAGTTGCCACAATCAAAACCAAGAGGACAATTCAATTTGTCGATTGGTGCCCGACTGGCTTCAAATGTGGTATCAACTACCAGCCACCTACTGTGGTTCCTGGTGGGGACTTGGCTAAGGTTCAAAGGGCTGTTTGCATGATTTCTAACTCAACCAGTGTGGCTGAGGTGTTCTCGAGGATTGATCATAAATTCGACTTGATGTATGCCAAGCGTGCATTCGTTCACTGGTATGTCGGTGAGGGCATGGAAGAAGGAGAATTCTCAGAGGCTAGAGAGGATTTGGCTGCTCTCGAGAAGGATTATGAGGAGGTTGGAGCTGAATCTGCTGAAGGAGAAGATGAAGAAGGCGAAGATTACTAGGTTAAATTTGTGAATGAACATCAATCAAGCCAATGGTCTCATTGGTGATTTACTGCTTTTATTGTGTTGTCTGGTTTGTTAGCTTGTTGTTGCATCAAGCTGCTGCTTTCTATGTTGTTTCTGTTTGAAAACATCTGCTCTTTGTATTGCAATATAATCTCTGTTTTCTACTTCCAACTGTTGTTTCATCTTTTCATATCTACAATTATTTGGTAATCAATATCTACAATTAGATTTAACGCAAACATGATTTAAAAAAACACTAAACATTTTCTACTTCTTTATCGGATTTCAATTCTAACTCTCTTCATTCAAATCATCTTCCGTGCCTGTCAATGTAAAATCATTTTTATCAGATTCCCTTATGTCAATTGGAGAATTTTTAATACTTTTGTAGATGGTGGGATATCATTATCAACCTCGAACTCATCATCACAATTATCAACAATCCAAAATTGTTTATCACTAGCATCAATTGCTAGTAAAACTAGAGAATGATCAAAGAAGGAAGATTGCGTTTGATGTAAATAGCTAGCAACTCTACGAAAAATTTGTTATGATTTTTAATTTTTTTAAATGTGGAAACCTACATATTGCTGTATATAATTTATAGATTTGGGTTATTTGGATTAATTTGATGTTTATTGGGCTCAATTTGCATTTTTAAGCTATGAGAATGAGCTGAACTTTGCTAGGTTAATTTTGGCACAATTTTTAACACAAATATAAAAGGTCAACAAAATGGGTTAACTGCATGTTTGCATTATCTCGCACATACCCCATATGCGAGACATTTCGAGAAAAAGTATCGAACATATATGCGAAGCATATGCACGTATTTTAAAAGACTGATTTTTAAGTATAGATATGACTCCACAACCAGTTCTCTAGTTAGGTCAATGTATATCATGAGGTGTCTTCCCTTCTAGTGCAAAAAAGGTGTTGTACGATAGCAATCTACTTCATTAGGCTCCTGTTTGGGCCACATTTTTTTTTTCATTCTCATTCTTCTACTTATTTTCAACTACATATTCTTTAATAAAATAATATTTTCTATCACATCAATAACTTTTCCTTCTTTTTCAACCACATCTTCATCACATCAACCAAAAAAATACATTCTTTTGAAAATAATGTGCACCAAACAGGGGCTAGATTACCTTTTGTTTATCAATTTTGGGACCAAAAACAATTAAAGAAATCTTTATACATAAATAAGATTTGAATGTATTGAAAATAAGTAGTTTAATCATGCTACATTAATGCCTTTGTTGACATTAAGTTTGACACACTTGTCTATAGGTACAATTGGACACCCTTTTGTAACCTATTTTGTACACCAAGAATTATCTCAGTTTTTTACATATTGATTTAAACAACACTTTAACAACCAATGACAAAAAATTTTACGCATAGGGAATGACACAATATTGATTTGGCTATTGCTTTAAAAAATAGTTTTTGAATAGATGAATATCGTATTGTCAAGTGTGAATTATCAATCAAATTTGTGCAAGTAACATGATTGTTAACAAAACCAATAAATTGCAATGCTATCGTAGAGGTGGACGCCAAAAAGGTTTGATGTTAGCAACTTAAAGAGATCTAGGATATTGTAGTGTAGATCTAGGATATTGATTCAGCTAAGACGATCGTTGACCACAATAGTTAGATTGTTTATTAATATTTAATTAAATAATATTAAAAAAAATTCAATCAATATATAAATGTATTAAAACGTAAAAGTCATATACATATGAAAATAGAATTTAACACAACCCAAAATAATTAAAAATAATAATTTTTTCAATAATATATGGATGATCAAGTTTCGAGTTTTTACGAACTTAAATAAGACAAGATGAAAGTTATATATAAAACATGATTAAACGGTAAAGACAAGCTTGAGTTTAGATGAAGCTTATGCAAATTTTTTATAATAATGATTTTTAGAACTAGAACTATTTTGACTCAAATGTTTTTTGAACTCTTAAAAGAAAAAAAGAGCAGTATTTAAATAGTCCAAATTTAATTTTTACAAAAGAAATTAATAAATATAATAATAAAAGTATATATTATGAAATAATAATTTTAGTCAATAAATTTCTTAAAAAAGATATTTCGGAAATGAAAATTAATAATATATATTGTTTAGTTATAATTTAGTTTGTTAAAAAATTAAAAGAAAGAGAAGAGTTGATTGGAATCGAACCCAAAGTCTTGAATTCAAAGCAATCGCTTCACAATTTAAGTTACAGAGTTTTTTTGGTTAAAGGCAGGTACAATTTTTATTTATTTATTATTATTTGTTAAAACATTAAAAAAAAGAAGTGAATATGAAAGTATCGAACCCCCCCCCCCCTCCCCCGGGGTCCATCTTGCATGGAGCGTGAGCACATTATCATTTGAGCTACACCGTCAATCATTAGATGTTGGTACACTAACAATTATATATATTTAATATAAAATCTTCTTTAATCAATTTTTTCGATGGATTCAGCACAAGCGACAGCTCTGGCTAGTTGGGTGCAGCCCATGGATGCTAGACTTTGAATTCCAACTATTCCTATATTAGATTATAAGAAAACCTAAGCGAGAGGAGTTGACGTTTAAAAGAAACCGAAATTAGACAAATAGTGGCTGCAGGTGGTCTAGGGACTAAGCATAGCTATAGACCTTGATACAATGGCCGAATTAATTGGTTTTGAAAACTATGCTATGATGAGTGCATTTCATCGGTGCAAATGTGTATATTAAAAAAAAAGTCAGTTAATATAACTGCCCACTACCATATTGATATCAACTAAGTAACTTTGGCATTGAATAATATTAGAATAATGCTATTTGTATTTCCTAGTTTATGAGTGTATTTTATGCATATTAAAATGAGAGAATGCATTTTTTTTAAAAATGATGTGATGATGAATATATGATTGAAAAAGAAGGAAAAGTTATTAATGTGATGGAAAAATATTATTTTATTGACGAATGTGTGGTTGAAAATGAGTAAAAAAATGAAAATGAGATGAATAATTAGTGATGGCAAAAAAACCTACACCGCCCCGTCCCGGCGCTCCCCTGCCCCGACAAGTTGGTGGGGTGAGGCGGGGAGGAGGTGCTCCGCCCCGTGAAGAATAAAAAAATAATAATTAATTACAAATTTTTAAAAAAAATAGTTAACTGTAAATTTTTGAAAAAAAAATAAAATAAACGGGGCAGGAAATGGGGCAAGCCCGCGCCCCGAACCCGTCCCGCCCCGTCTAAGGTGGGGCGGGGCGGGGCAAGGATGTTCCACCTCGAACCCGTCCCATTGCCATCTCTACAAATAATGTGGATCAAACAGAAACTATATAATCATTTATAAAAGATGACGTTTATTATATTAACTGACTTTTTTTTTTCCTTTCCTATTTTCTTCATGTCTTTGCCTATCACTTAATCCCACATTAACGCCACCTAAATTGAAGTTGTAATCCCAGTGGGAATGCATAACATTTTTTATATCAATATGTTAATAATGATGTACAAATAATATTACTCATAACATTATATTGAGTTCTAGCATACTTGTCTCTAGGCTACTCGACTTTAGGCACATTGCAATAATAAGTCAATTAGCTTGCATGAACATATGATTTTCCAATTTGAAGTTAACAAGTCTATCAATTGAGGAGTGTGTAATGAATTTCATTTTAGGTGATGGATTATGAGACATAAACTAGAGTATATTGTTTGTGTTTCCATTTGGTTTTTGTCCCTTTCTTCTTATTGTCGCTATCGTTGATCCTTCCGGAACTCATGTGATCTAACAACAAAGAAAGAGGCCTCAAGTCTGTAATTAATAGTCGCTATCGTTGAGCCTGCCGGAACTCATGTGATCCAACAACAAAGAAAGAGGCCTCAAGTCTGTAATTAATTAAAGTTAACTGGATGGTGCATCTATTCGATGTTTGACATGCGGACTGCTTATGATCGTTGGATGTAGGTTCTACTGCCAATGCTTCCAATATACTTCACTTCTTCGGGGTGTTTCCTGGTAGGTTGAAATCATAGTTACCAAGCCCACAATCATCATTTTCAAATTTTTTTTTTTTTTTCAATTACATTTACACAATAAAATATTTTACACATAGATTCAAAACTTTTCCCTAATACATTCTCATAAATATCACTATTTAAAACATTTTTTTCCCATTTAGGGCCTATTTGATATGCCATTTTTTCTATGAAAAATGGAATTGAAATTCTATTTCCCACTTTTTTTTTTCCAAGAATTGATTTTCTACCTTTGCTCATTTTCTTGGTTTTAGAGGAATTTCAATTCCCACATTTTAGATGGCTTTTGGTTTCCCATCATTTTTATTTTTATTTTTATTTTTATTTTTTTTATTTTTTATTTTTTATTTTTACAATAGAAACAAAATATATCCCCAATTGTAAAAGAATTATCCCTTAAATTGACGATTTTCATGTAAAACAAAGACAAACAAATACCAAAAAATTTTCAATTTTTTTTTTGGCAGTCCAAACAAATTATATCCCCAACTGTAAGAAATTGTATACCTTTAATTGACAATTTTCATAAAAACAAAGTCAAACGAATACCAAAAGATAGAAAATTTCAACATTTTTCAAATGAAAAATTATACCAATCAAATACAATTAATTGAAAAATCCTAATAAGACAAGTTCTAGGAAATTCAATTCCCTACAATTCGTTTTGTTTCCACCCAAATTCCATCTTTGAATCAAACGGACCTTAGAGATTCAAGGGACCAAGCATGTTATTTTGATTAAGCTTTAGATTAGGGTATTTATAATTTTGTCTTGTCGCACACTAATGTTTCTACCTTGTTTTTCACTTGAGTAAAAATGACAAAATTGAGAGTTTTACTCTAGCTCTTTTTAATTCTAATCGTTATATATTATGCGGAATCAGTGATGTATTGACCAAGAATCATTCTTTACATTCACATGCGGATAAAAGATTTTAAATTATTAAGTATATCAACTTTTACGAATGTAATTATTTTATTCGTAATTGCCTTCTGCTATATATAAAGATTTTCAACCTAGGCACACAAGGTGAAGAGACTAACCTTGATAAATTGAATTTTTAGACGATTCAGAATTTTGGATCTGAATTTTGTATGAATATTGTTATATTTTGGAGTACAATTAATGATGAATATTGGAGTTGTTTGATAGTGTCATCTTCTATCTTATTCTGTGATTGATTTGTGCAAATTATTTTACAAATAAGAAAATGTAAAACTAAAAAAAATTTATAAAATGATATATGGCAACAGTAAAAAAGTATTGCAAAAAATAAAGACATAAGCATAAACAACAGGCAAAAAAGCGTTGAAAAATGTTATTAGCAACGTTCAAAAAATGTTGCGAAAAAGTTATTAGTAATGTTGCGAAAACTCAAAAAACGTTGTAAAAAGGTTATTCGCAACGTTCAAAAAACGTTGCAAAATGTTATGACAACACTCGAGAAATATTGTCGTATCTTTCTACTCTACGACAATATCGAGATTTGCAACATACTCAAAAACATTGCAAAAGGTTTTCAGCAATATTTTTTGAACGTTGCAAAAGACTGTTTTTGTTGTAGCAATTGTTTTCTACTGTTGTCAAGTCTGGATTCAGGTGGACAAATTTTTATCTATTATATTGACGCATAGAACAAAAAAAACCTTAACATATAAATGCGTTTGGGGAATGGTCTGGGCTTGGTCATTGGGGATCTGAAAAAAGCCAATTTTATGAATTTTCGAAACAATCAATAGGGATATGGATGCCCTAAGTAGCGATAGCGGCAGAAAATTCTTTAACATTAAACCTTTGATCCTTATACTTTTAGACCTACTTAAAACTATAAAGGCAGGTTGTATTAGAGTTAAATAATTTGAAAAAAAGATAAAAAATTAATGTTGTCATTTATAAAATATATTCGGTTAGAAGAGCAACTACTCAAAACTTCTTGAACGATAATCTTACTCTCTGATTAGTCTCTAAACTCTTTTGGCCTAAGACTCCTATAAGGAGTTTGATTAAGATCTAAACTCCCCCCAACAACAAAGATTAGGCCTGGGCAAAACCCAAACCAACCCGTGAAAATCGTCGAAACAGACTCGAATCAACCGACTTTGTTTTTTTTTTTTTTTTTTTTTTTTTTTTTTTTTTTTTTTTTTTTTTTTTTNTTAAGGATGAGGGTCGGGTTGGATCGGTTCATGGGTTGATCCTGAAAACCGATTTTACCCGTCCGACCCAACCCTCCTAGTTAAAAAAAAAAAAAGAAGAAGAAACAAAATGGGCATGACTCAATCAGACGAAACACAACACAACACAACTCTAACCTAATCTTTCATTTTCTCTCTCTTTTGCTCGCAGCCTCTCTCTGTCTTCCCTCAAATCATCGATTTCAAGCTTCACTTTTTAGTTGCCGATGCTGGTTGTCGGTGGTTCACAGTCTATCACTACTGATAGCCCTTCATTTTTGTTGTTCTGATTGTCCACGGTCGCTTATCGCAGCTAGTTGTGTCATGATTCCATATTCTATGTAGTTGTGTCATGAGTTCAACTATATCTTTTGTAGTATTTTAGCTTGCTTTTTCTTGTTTGGCATTATCTATACTGCCTACATATGGCTTTTGCTGGATCAACAAACTTTTTGTTGAAATATATGTTTCAGACTGTTGATGGTGTAAAACGGACACAATAGATATGGATATATATGAAGAAAATGACGCAACAGCACCATCAGATGATTTGCTATCTGGTCTTCCTTCACATGTGCCGTCACCATCACGTAAGCGAAAATCTAATAATCTGGCTTCATATGTATGGGACCACTTTTCACTATTAGGCTCAAGGGATGATCTAAATGTTAGGTGTAAGTGTAACTATTGTCCAGTTGATTATGCATGTGGTACTAAGAAATGTGGTACAAGCACTTTGGGTAATCATTTGATAAATAATTGTAAAAAGTATCCTGGTAGATTGCAAGATAAGAAGCAAAAAATCTTCTTTTTTGATAAAAACGAGGGTGTGGGAGCTATCTTATAGCTCTTACAGCACACTTTATTAATTCTGATTGGACAATAAGCATATTTTGAGTTTTTGTGTTGTTCCAAAACATAAGGGAAAAACGATTGGAAAAATAATTGAGACTTATTTGCGTGATCGGGGGATTGGAAAAAAAAAAAATACAGTCAACGTTGATAATACAAGCTCTAGTGATACAACTATTTTTTTTAATCTTAGAAGGAATGTCATTGGTTTGGATAGAAATGTGTGTATTCTAGATGGAAGATATTTGCACTTGAGGTGTTGTCCACACATTATCAATTTGATTGTTTGTGACGGCTTAAGAGAAGCACACGACTCTTTTGTAAATATTCGCAATGCAATCAAATATTTTAAATATTCTCTTGCTAGATGTGAGAAATTGAAAGAGTGTGTGAGGCAAAAGAAGATTGATTGCAAGTCCATCGTGTTTCTGGATGTTCCAACTAGGTGGAATTCTACCTATTAAATGTTCGAAACGGCATTGATGCTTGAAAAAGCTTTTGACAGGTTAGAAGAAGAGGATGCATAATATTTGCATTACTTTCAAGATGACGATGGTGGTAGAAGGAGGGGTGGACCTCCTTTTAAGCTTGGGAAAATGGATTTGTGTTTGTCAAGTTTCTTAGAAACTTCTTTAATATGACTTTGACTTTTAGTGTGTCATTGTATGCTAGTGATTGTGCTTATTTTCATGAAATGTGTAATCTTGTCATCGAATTGGATGAATGGAGATTAATTGGCAATTTTTTTGTTGGGTGAAATGGAAACTAACATGAAGAAGAAGTTTGACAAGTATTGAGATAAAATGGAAAATGTGAATCAGTTGTTGCTTATTTCTACTATCCTTGATCCAAGATACAAGATTGATTGTGTTGAATATTGTTTTGGTGATCTATACTTGATGAGGAAGTTGTTAATAGTGTGATCAAGTCTTTGAAAACCAATTTGATGAATATTTATGAGTAGTATGTGGATTGTGAAAGTGTTCCTAGAACTAATCAAGTATAAACTAAAGATTCTTTAAGTTTTTTCAGTTCAAACCACTACACCAAAAATGAGTTTTAGCAACATGAAAAATGCAACATTCATTGTTTGAATGTTGCTAAAGAGGTCTATAGCAACATTCTCATAAATGAATGTTGCCATTGGTTAGAGAAAAAGGTAATTTGCAACAATTTTTAAATGCATGTTGCTATTGCCCTTTTTTGCAAAGTTCATTGAATGTTGCCAAAAGTCTACATTATTTTGCGTTTTTTGCAACGGTAAATGTCTGTTGCGAAAACGACACCTTTTGCAACGGTCAATGCATGTTGTAAAAACTTGCTCATTTGCAACGTTTGGGCGACCGTTGCAAAAAATAGTTTTTTGCAACGGTCAATGCCTGTTGCAAAAACTTGCTCATATGCAACGTTCGGGCAATCGTTGCAAAAAATAGTCTTTTGCAACGTTCATTTGCCTGAACGTTGCTATTGCAAAATATAACATAAAAAACATTTCTCTCTTAATTAATCAAAATCCACATCTACTATTATTTACTTTTCACTATACTTAAATAATCAAAATCCACATTCACGCCCAAATGAAAACCCCCAATTTATAACATGACCATCATCTACCTTAACATTTTCACTCTCGCCTCTCGCCACTGACGTCGCCTCATTCTTCTCAAATCGTGCCATCGTCGTTTCCTCTTCTCTTCGCTCTCTAATCTCTTCACCATTTGTGGCCACTCCAGGCGGCGTTCTGGCGTTTTGCTCCAGGCGACGTTTGGGCGTTGCACCTCTGCCTCTGTAACTCCGTTGTCGTCGTTGCGCTGACAAGAAATTCAGGTATAATCACATAATGTATTACCTGTTTGAGCTGGGTCTGCGTTTGATTAATTGATTTAATACCGTATTTGATGTTTGAGGCTTTGAGCTTGTTAAAAAATCCACGTTGAAATTTGGGTATTTTTGAACTCGAATTGAAATTGTTGTGTAGTGATTGTAGTCTGAACTCTGATGCAATGTGTAAGAGATATACCATGAAAATGTTTGAACTCTGATGCAATGTGTAAGAGATATACAAGTTATTACAAAAACAGGTACTGCAAGGCTGAAAAAACAACCTCAATTAAGTTAATACTGACTTCTCATGTAATACTGATATCAGTGTTTAGTAACTTCAAACTGCAAAGCTATAAATTTGCATTTCAACCAAGCAAGATTGCTAAACAGAATTTCTACGGTCAATATTAAGATAAACATTTCATGCTAATGTCCCTGTTTATGTAATATTAATAAGGCAGTTAATATAGTGATAATTTTGGTATACTATAGGACTTAAAAACATCTTATTGATATGGATAAGTAGTACCTGAATTCATCTAATATCAAGAGGGGCTAGCTTGGCACTATAGTGTTCAACTGCTCATAAGGCAGAGGGCTAGAAGGCTGTTGAAATTTCANAGGCAGAGGGCTAGAAGGCTGTTGAAATTTCATAGATCATGTGAAATTACAAAGCCCACGCTGCCTAAAAACGATTGACAATTCCATAGATCATGTGAAGTTCACACTTCGAAATTAAAATCATATAGTATGTTTCCTCATGACCAGTAGTGGATCGTTATTATAATTCTGAATACCAACAATTGCTGAAAAGTTAAATTTCAATTATTCTTATTGGCTTTGATTTGCTTCCTATACCACTTGACAAGGAGTCCATTTCTGTTACAAAACATTAATTACTTTTTCCCA
>CAIGRO010252192.1:0-11450 GCA_903798355.1 Fraxinus baroniana
CCGGAAGTCCATCGTTGAAAACTCCACAGTTAAGCGTGCTTGACTTGGAGCAATTCCATGATGGGTGACCCCCTGGGAAGTTTTCTCGGGGAGCGTGCGAGTGAGGACAAAGCATGTTGAAAAGATCCATGTTGGTACAGTGGAGACAATACGCCGTCGATCTAACGGTTGGGACAACCCGTTAAGTGAGACTCGGGTCGTTACACCCACACTCCAACAACACCTCATAATTTCCAACAATTCGCAAGAATGGAAGAAAAATCTGAAGAATTAGAAATTTTCCAAGTTTTTTTTAGCTAAATTACCTTTGATTTCCCCAAAATATGTGGATCAAAGTGAGTAATAAATGATGAATGATGTTGTATTGTGTTCAATATTCAATGCCATGAACTTTGGAAGAAATTTGATGAGAAATTTCGAAACCTTGAGAAGAAATCGAGAGAGGGGCGCACCGATTTGTTTGTAAATGTGCGCATCTATGTTTTCGGGATTGGTTTTAATACCCACCCCCACTGATCAGCCACGAGCAGGCGCAGCTATGGGAGTCGCGCGGGCACGGCTTAGTTGATTGAGCCTTTTTTACGTTTTTTGTGGCCTTGCGCGCGCGAGGCCACAAGAGCACCAATCACTACTTTTTTTTTTTAACTAACTACTACTCTTCAACTCTCATGACTGCCTCTCCAATGTGAATCACATGCTCAACTCAATGTTCTAAAAGACGTAATGCATTGCGGGGGCGTCGAGGTTGAGAATCAAGAATCACAAGTTTAAGCTTGTCAATGCGAAGAATAATATTTTTAATATTATTTTAATCATTTTTAAGACATTAAATATATTTTTATATAAAAAAACTGATTTTAAATGTTAGAAGAATTTTAATGTTGGAATCGATTTCTTGAACCACGATGAATCCATGATTTTTGCTATGCTTATCCTCGTACTTGGATTTGGATCCAACGTCTTGGTGATCAATCTTCGTGCCTCGGATGAAAACCATGGCGCGCACTTGAAATCGCCCCTGTAAATTTTCTTATACATAGCCACAAGATTATCTTCTTGGGAATGGCAGGTATCCAGCCAACAACACATAAAGAATCACACCACATGACCAAATATCCGCCTTTGACCCATCATACCCCTTTTTCCCAATTTGTGACTTTGAGACTCCATTCTTCATCCAGCAATAGATTTTTCGCCTTCAGATATTGGTGATATACACTATGGCTATGATAAAAATCAATGCCCGAAATTAATTGCTGGAAATAATGCCTAGCTATATCTTCGCGTAAGCAGCCCTTAGGGAATTTGTGTGTTTCAAGAAATAGAGAATTTTGGGTAGTGGTGGTGGCGGCCTCCTATGACGGTGGATGTTCACCCGTCTTCAACGTGTTTCTGGAGGCAATTTTAGCCTCCAGTGGGCAGTTTTTGATCCCTTCCGCCTCTACAAAACGGAGCTGATGTCATCTCGCTGCATTCCCTAATTGGATCGCTTCTAATATTGTATATATAAAAATGGATCAAGATGAAAAATGAAAATAAAAACCCTCAAAACGTTTGCACGACGACAACCGATGCACAAGCAGAATGCTGAAAAGATTCTATTTTTTCCTTACTAGTGTAATGCTTGCTTACACATCAAAAGTTATCCCACATCGGAATCATATAGTTGAAGCACAAGAAATCATTCCTATAAATAGATGGGCCAACTTTAAGCTTCATACGGATCCTGGGCCTGCCAATAGGTGGGTTGGAATTTGGAAAGTTTATAATTAATAATAAAAAATTTAAAAAATATAATTAAAAGAAAAATAAAAAAATGCGCCCCTTTGCACGCATTTAANGCATTGCGCTTAAGAGGCGCTTTTTACCGCCTTTAGAACACTGGTTCAACTTGTCCAATGGGTCCAAATGTGATGGGAAAAGCATAAAAATCGTTTTTGACCTCTAATTCACACAAAATCACATTTTTCACTCTATCGAACCCCTAAACTTAATGCAAACAATACGTGAACTCATATGTATTGTGTTCGCTATAAAAGTGCAAACTACAAGTACACAAATCGTGTTTAAGTAATAAAGTGAATATTTTGAATCTGAGATCGAGAAATATATAATTTTGATGGGCCAACGTTATTCAATTTAATTCTAACAATAATAAAAAAATACACACACAATAAAGATTTTGATTTGAAAACGTTAAAGATGAATAAAAATCTACAAAATAAGAAAACACACACTTGGGAATTTTGGAGAAAAATGTGCTCGGGATTCATGGTTTCGCTTAAATGTCGTTTAATTAATTTCTTCACAAGCCAATTAACATACTTGAAATATTTTGCGAGATTGTCCTCCGTATTTTCCTTACCGAGCACAATGGTCTGGCTGCTCCAGTTAGTGGTTGCTACCTGCAAAAAAAGGTCGGGGCTTTCTCCCTCGCTGTACCTCCGGCGTGAGAATCAGTTGGTGGCTTAAAAAAGTGGAAAGATGGTATAATGTAAGTTCAACAATTCAGGGTTTCAAGAAGAACAAACATTTCTCACCTTGGTGGTATTTATAGGCACGAGTGTTTGGCGATTGTTGGTGCCATGTGTCCCACATAAGCCTCCCCACTTCCCCCACGTTCGGGTATAATGACTCTTAATCCTCAAGTGGTTAAGTGTGGCGTTGACCTCATGCGGTAGACATGGGGGTCTACGGCTTCACGCGATATGCATGGGGGTCGTAGCATGGTCTCATGATGGTAGGCAGTCTCATGGGGGTCGACGGTCCAGTGGAGGTAGACAGTTTTATACTAGTAGACGGCCCATGTGAACGTAGAGGGCCTCATGTGGGTCGACAGCCTCCCGAGGGGTCGACGGTTTCACCAGGGTGATGGCTCCATGGTGGTAGACGTGTAACGTATTTTCGAGAGTGTTGACCTTATTCGCCCGCGTGGTTAACTATCAATGTCATATTATATCAATACTAATTAACGATGTTAGATCCGATTTTCTAATTATAGTTAATTATCTCTATCGAGCGAAATTAACCCTAATTGATTGACTTAAACTTACTATATCTCTATGTCGATTAAAATCAAAAAACTGCATTAAATCTTTTTGAAAACAGTTCAATGGGTCACCAAGAGTTAGTAGTATATCTCTTTCCATTAGACAAACCTGTAATTTCTACTATTTGGTCTAAAATACACAATCTTTTCTCGAACGATGTACAAATCTCTAAACATAATCATTTATTAACTATATAAATGAAAATACAATAATAACAATAGTAAAAACACATGAAAATAAATAACTTAACATTAAAGAGCAAATATTAAAATTAATTAAAGCTAGGTTAACTTCAACCATAAATTCCAACACAAATATTTAGCCCATTTTATACAAATGATAAAAAGGAAAATATTTTATACAATACATTGCAAGTATGAAATAATAACTAAGAAAATACAAAACTAAAGATACAACCCTTTTTTGTTGAATATTTGAAAATGTTAATGGTCTGAACTTGATTTTCCCAAAATATTTCTCCACCTTCATTGTTTGATTCTCCTTGTACTCATGGTTTTGCCCTTTAAATACGAAGAAAATGAAGAGAAAATGAAAAGGAAGAAAGAAGGAAGAAAACCCCAAAGCTGCTGCTTCTTTTCTCTTTTAAAACCCTAGAAATATCAAGATTAAAGTTTCCAAATGCTATCTGGTTCAGCTGGCTCTGGAAGAATTATTTCCTTGACCAATGCATCTTGAAACCTGTTCGCCTTTTCCCGGATTAGCTTCTTCATATAATAATGGTGCCATGCTAGTTGTATAGCCCGTGCTGCCCAATTGTAGTCCTTGATGTAGGATGTAAGAGGATTTCTAAATGCAACATGAACAAGATTACAATTCATACGGAATCGAAGCCATACAATGAACTTACATCAAAGTAATGATAAACAATAACCAGAAAAATTAGAATTTGCTTACTTCTCTTCAGCTGTGAAATCTGGTTCATCTGGCCTTTGGAGAAGAATGAGCGATATCCTCTTTCGCATTCTCGCCTTCGCCAATGCATCTTGCGAACTGTTCTCCTCTTCTCGGACTAGCTTCTTCCTACAATAATGCCTCCATTCTACTTGTATAAGAATTGCTGCCCAATTCCTCCACTGCTGTGAGTAATACCTAAAAATGTAACGCATCTGTTTACTGCTGTGTAGGTATCTGAATTGAGAGACCACATACTTCAAATCATCGGCCGCTAGTGCAAACACTTTGGCTTTTGGGTGGGCTTGTACAGTTCTGGTCGAGATTGGGAGGTTGGAAGACGAATTGGGATCGAGCGCCCATGGGAGGAGCTCTTCTCCACAAAAGTCACCACCTGTTAAATAATCATAATTTGAAAAGCCAGTCCTTTCTCCATTTGTTGTCACTGACAGCAATTCTCCACGCATTAAGAACAGCATCTCATCAACCGGATCACCATCCTGCCATACGAAGCTATCCTCAGTGTAAAGCACGGGTTTAAGACGATCACACATTGCCTCCAAAAGTTGGTGATCCATTGTCTCAAACATGGGAACCTAAAACATAGTTAAAATATTAGATACATAGGTTTATTTATTTATTTATTTTTTTTTTGGAATTTCACCCTTGCCCATATGAGACTCGAACCCTACCTGGTAAGACTGCTCTTACCAACTCCTGCCAACTAGGCCTTGATCATCTCAGCATATAATTCAGTGCGCAAAAAATTATCAATATCCAGATTCTATTCTACTATAACACAGTATAAAGGAAGCAGAAATCAATAGCTTAAAGCTTCTTCTACTTGTAAGTAAATAATTAATTTTCAAAATGACTACTTTCAACTCATTTTTCGTTATTCTCTTGAAAGAACAGTAATACATATAACTAGAACATAAAAGCTGAATGAAGAAGCACTCACTCTCTTAAGAAAAGCCAAGCAAATATGACGCATAATATCTTTGCTGAGGTCCTTGGGAAGATTACGAACCAGGAGGTATTTGTTGTAACTCCTTATTCGCTCTCTCAAACTCTCTGGGAGTAATCCATAAGACATCCATTGGATTGCATCTCGTCTTTTGACCCTCATCTCTAATACCGAAGACCCTTTCTTAACAGATTTTTTTTTCTTTTGGGAGTTTTCAACTGCAGGTAGCTGATACAGAGACGTACCTGAACGACTCGAAAAATCAAAAGGGACATCAAGGACTTGAGAATCCAAACTGAAATCTGATGATACGGAGCTGATGCTTGGACTGCTATCATGAAACATTTGCCATAGTTCCTCTCTCCGGATCACAGCTCCCACCAATCTTTCCCAGTTATCATAGACATTCGACATCTCTCATCCAACTTGAGCTCTGAAAATTTTTAGTATTCTTGAAAAATGGTCGAGTCAACTCTAGAATTATTTTTAGAACATAAGATATAGCCTTCTGTGTGGTCTAAAACTCATCAAATAGCAAAAATAGTTACCCCACTTGCAGGATCACCGTAATTGATGTTGGGTAGCGGGGGTAGGGCCTCAAACACATCAGTTGGGGGCTCTGAGCAAGTGGGGAGATGGGTACTGTCGGAAAAGTACAAAGATTTTGGATTTCGGTTCAAACATGGAGGCGCTGACTTAGGGGTTTCAGATAATTTTGTTAAGATCAATAGTTTAAGCTTTTAATATATTGATCACTATTTTTATATGCAGCATGAAATAGAAAGGCTTCTTAATTATTATTGTGAGTTTCTCACTTCTATTTAAACGTGTAGTGCTTCATGTATTTTTGGCGAAATTTTTTGATATATATCAAGAAGAAAAAGTGTTGGTGCAGGGATTTGCAATGACCACGAGAGCAGAGTAGAAGAAATTGAAGGACATGACGTTGAACTCTACATTTAAAAAACAAGTTGGAGAAACCCAAAAAAAAAAATATGTAGAAGATCAAACCAAATTCTTTCATGAAGATGTTTGTTCACTTGGATATCGTGATAAGTCATAAATTGGATTCATCATTCCCTCGGACACTAATTATTTACAATCAATTTTTATGTAAACCTAACTTTAAATTAAACTGATGTGGAGATCAATTGACCTTTAGAAGATTGAATTTAAAATAAAGAATTAGTGCTAAACTATTGCTGACATAATCGATGCTTGGAGACTTAATGGAAGATTTACTGAATTAAATGGTTAGAAATTTCAATTTCACTTAGGCCAGTTAATGTTTACTTAATTCAATATCCTATAGTCCCTTTTTATGCATGCCAACAAACAAATTATCCAATTTAACTGGTGATCACGTTCGAGTAAAATTATCTTTATTTACATGTACAAGTTTATTATATCTCTTTGTAAATTTCGACATAAATAAACACATTAAATCATATAAATTCAATTAATATTGCATAATCTATATGAGTATCTCCTTGTCTCTTATAAGAATCCATGTCAATTATCGCAAAAGCTAGATAAATCTATCAACACTCAATATCAATATCGTCCTTAAATTCATCAATTGATGATCAAAAGATAGAATTAAATAAAACAAACAATAAGAAATTAACAAAAATAGAGTTAAACATGAAGTATGACAATAATAACATAATCTACATTGTTCATCACAACAGTTAAACAACGAGTCCTCATAATTGCGAAAAAGTACATATAAATGATTAAGTACATCACTATGTTTAATTACAACGACAAGAGAAAAGAAACTCAAACAATTGTTGATCTTCGCCACACGAATCCCAACAATAATTCTTCAACTTCTTCCTTGATTATTCCAGATCTTTCGATAAATCTATGATATTTCGCCTTCAAATTCCCAATTCTAGTCACACATCTTGAGATCCTCGAATAATACAAGATAAAGACTCAATTAAATAATAAACACATATAATCAAGTGGACATATATTATTCAATATTTCCTCAAAGTGAATATTTGAAAGCACAAGTAAATGAAATACAACAACGAACAGTCATTTCACAAACTTCATATGTCATATATTTAGCTTTTGAGTGTGTGATAACCATTGTTAGTTCCAAGTTAGCAAATTGTCAGAATCAATTCCAAGTCTCAAGTATGGCAATACAACCTCTCATCACTTGTACTTTTCAACATCATTTTCCTAAAGGTGACCAAACAAGTGTGGTTGAGCTTATTTTAATCATCAACTTAACCACCCTCCAAATCCCTGATTGATGACCAAGACATAACATGACACATATAGTACTTATAGTTATTTTGTCAATACCTCAACATACTTTGATGTGTTTTTCTTTTCTTCTTTCGTTTTTAGGATCTTTTATTTAGTTTTCACTCTACGACTTCTTTCTCGGTAAATCATCTTCTATACATTGGTAATGAGTAGGGCTTGATTACTTAAGACTTGCTTCACACAATAATATATGTAACTTTTTCCTACGTTGCACGACTAGTGCAATATCATTTATTTTTTAAGCCAATGGAAGGACCAAAGAATAGTCAAGGGATGTAGATAATGATTTTAGATGGATCTAAATAGGATTTTCAACAAGGATCTAGCTAGGTAATTGGTGTAATCAAGATATGCTATGGTCTCAAGAGGCTCTAAAGTAGTTGACTTACTCAAGTAAATTCAAAATCTACGGTAAGTGAAAATAAAGAATGAAATCGTGTGCAATTGTTCAAAGGACAGGTATAAAACAATGGAGTTCAAGTAATAAATAAAAATTCAAGTGTTAAAAAAATCAATACAAATTTTGATCCTAGATAGACACAATATCATAATCGAGCTAAGTTTCATATAGTCATGCAAAATAAAATTAAACCTGGATTAAACACAAACAATACAATAATACAGACTGTTATGCAAAAGATTATTTGACAAGATAACCCAATATTTTCCACCCAAAACTTGTCCTGGATGTTAAAATATAGAGTCCAAAATACAGATATCAAAACAAAAGAGAAAAACTAAGAACTCATCGGATGAGTATCGGACAGTGGTTGAGGTTGAAATGGCACCAATGGACCCGTTGTGGAAGGGCCGAGCAACTCTGCTTATTTGTACATGCATATCATCTAATTGTATGGCACATTGGCCTAATAGTTGTGAGCCGTGCAAATGTCCCGCTAATTCGATCCTGATCCAATCTTATTCAATTGATAGCTGGCTCATGGACTATTGCTTAGTCCTAATGGAAGCAACGTCCTACTGTCTTCCAATTGACTCATTAAAATCTGTCAAAGAATTGCAATCTGATCGATAGTTCTTTGCTGGATCAAGGTGACCTAAGCTAGGCCTGTAGGGGTCGGTGCTAAAGCTAGGGCTTGATCCTTCCTTTGTTTGATGGATTCAAGTAAGCTTGCCATGATCTTCTTGTTGATCGGTACCTGTGTGGCCCACGAGTTCACTTGGTAGTAGTTTGAAATTTACGAGTTTTACCCAACTAACACCTAGAGGGAGGTAAACAAGTATTTGCATGCGGAATTTAAAATTGTTAATTAATAACAATAGCAAATTATAATTATTAATTTTATCTAGATGAATTCACATGCAATACTATCCTAAGTTGAATTACTGTAGTTGATACATTGCATAGAAATAAAAAACACCACGAAATTGTTGGAGAAAACCACTCGAGGGATAAAAATTTTGGGTTCAAGCAGTATCTACTATAAACGATAAACACTTACAGACAGTTGAGACTGACTAAACCTTAGTACTTTTTGACCTCTTGACTGTAATCACAATGGTCCTCATGAACTGCATGATCCCGACCTTCTAGAATCTTTTATCTCATGTGGATCACCGAGAGCTCATGTTCTCCTTCAACCGAAATTGCTATCACCTTCCTTGATCTTTAGAACTTTGACATATTGTGCGAATGTTGGGTTTTGTTTTCAATATTTTTGGTTGAATCAATGGAGATTGAACAATATGTAGGATGTTAATCTCTCAGAAAAATAATATTCAATCCCGTCTTTTCACGAAGTGGGATTTGGGTATATATAGTATTTAGGTTTTGGGATCGTGTATGATAGATAGAACTTTCGAAAAATGCAAATTAGGGTTTTATCTCTTTTCTCAACCCAAATTTGAATATTTGTTCACCCTCGAATGATGTAAAACAAAGATTTAGCTAAACACTAAACGCACATGCTCAAATCAACAAATATTATCTAATGTTTCCTCAAAGTGAATATTTCAAATCTCAAAATTCAAAAAAGTTAATGAAAGATGAATGAAGAGTTATTTCACAAATTTCAAGTCATGTAATCTTTTGAGTGTGTGTTGATCATTGTCAATTTCACTGGTGCTACTTGAATCGAGCTATGCGCTTACTACCTTATTACAATCAATACCAAATCTCTCAAGTATGTCAATATTATATCTCAGTAGGCGTACTGTAGTCTTTGTTTTTCAATGTCTCTTTCCCAAATATGATAGAACAAGTGTGGTTGAGCTTATTTTAATCATCAACTCAACCACCCTCCAAATCCCTGATCGATGACCAAGACATAACATGACACATATAGTACTTATAGTTATTTTGTCAATACCTCAACATACTTTGATGTATCTTAGTTTCTTCTTTCATTTAGTCTCTTCTTCTATTTTTTGGATATTTTTTTGGTTACAAATGTAGGCAAACAACTTCTTTCTCAATAAATCATATACTAAACATTGGAAATGAGCAGGGATTAGCTTCATACAATAATATATGTAACATTTTCTACTTTCTACAATTATTGCAATATCATTTATTTTTTACCAATGGAAGGACCGAAGAATGATCAAGGGATCTAGTTATTGGTTTTGGATGGATCTAATCATCCAAACTTATTCTAAATAGGATTTTCAACAACAATCTAACTAGGGTAATTAATGTAATCAAGATACAATATGATCTCAAGAGGTTCTAAAGTAGTTAACTTACACAACTAAATTCAAAAGCAACCAAAAGTGAAATCAAGTGGGCCCCCATGGCACATCCCAACTGGCAAAGGAGGGGGCTGTTAGATGCTGACAGTTCAGAGTTCGAGGGTTCGACTCGTGGGGCTCTTGGAAGGCAGACTCTCTCCTGGAATGCAGAATTTTATCTTGGAAGGCAGGAGTTCTCCTGGAAGGTAAGGTGTAACATGTGTTGACTCGCTGGTCACTTGGCATATCAGTGGGAGGCTCTTGGACCCTGACCAGTTTGGGGCACATTCCGCGATTTACCTGATCTGCATCTTGAGGGGCCAAGGCATAGACCCCAGAATTAGTTGTCGAAGGTGAACACTTGGGTATAAAAAAAAAAGAAGAAAGAAATAATGTGCAATTGTCAAAAAAGTCAGGAATAAAAATAATGGAGCTCAAGTAATAAATGAAAATTCAAGTGTTTACAAAAATTAATTCAATTTTTTATTCTAGATAGACACGGTAACATATTGGCTTCGTAATCGAGCTAAGTTTCCCATTGCCATGAAAAATAAAATAAAAAAATTGAGAAGAAATATTATGTTACAAAGTTAAATCTAGATTAAACACAAACAATACAATAATGCAGACTCTATAATGCAAAAGATAATTTTACAAGATAACCCAATATTTTCCACCCTAAACTTAGTTTCTACATTGTACTCAACGTTAAAATATACAGTCCAAAACATAGAATCAAAACAAAAGTGGGAAACTAAGAACTCTTCGGATGAATATCAGATAGTGGTTGAGGTTGAAATGGCACCATTGGACCCACCGTGTAAGCGCCTGGAATCGAAGTAGCTCGACTCATGTGTACATCTGTATCATCTAATTGTATGGCACATCGGTCTAACCAACGTGAGTTGGGCACATGTCCTGCTAATTCAGTCCTGATTCAATTGATGGTTGGGGTCATGGATTGCTGCTTAGCCTTAATGGAGGCAACGTCCTACTGTAGTACTCGAATGATCCTACTATTCTCCAATCATTACGCTAAAATCTTTGAAAGAATTACAATTTGATTAATAGTTGGGTACTATATCGTTACGCTAAAATTTTTGAAAGAAAATTGTTGGGGATATTGTATCACTAAATTTTTTTAGAGAATGGCTTCTCCATCCGACATTGTGGCTTATATTTGGTTTTGTGAAAGAATTTTATGAGTGATTAAAGAACTTGAATATTTTTCTAAACTACAAATGTGGGTCATTGAATAAAGATCTTCCTTCTAACGCCAAACTGCTCATGGCTAAAATTGAAGGAGCACTTTTAGATCTACTAAGGTAATTTAACAGAATAATAGGATTGTATTTGCAGGAATTTAAACAAAATTTGGTTATGATTTTCTGAAATTCTAGTACAAGTGTAAAGAGATTATGGACAACTAGACCTGTTTTCACTGGGCATTTGCCCCCTTATGTAGTCTATCAATCAAGAGATTGTCGTCCTAATTATGTCAAGCTACAAGTGGTAATTACATCAAATCAAACATTTTCTTTTACATT
>CAIGRO010252200.1:0-13402 GCA_903798355.1 Fraxinus baroniana
GTGGAGAAGATGAAGGCCATGAACGGCATAGAAGGTTCCAGTGCTGATGGCTTGATGCAAATTAAGGATCCGCTTAGTGCAATTGAAGGCATTGGTAAGACTAAACTGACTAAAGTACATTCCTTTGTTAAAATTCATCATATCGCACTTGATGACTATTGCTTAGTAGTTAGTTTTTATTTATCTATTGCTTGAATTAGTTTTATTTTTATCACATCACAAGTTGAATTTCACTATGATTTTTTTTTAAAAAAAAGTTTGAATGGCAAGTATTAATTTTCTGAATCTTTTGAGAAGAATATGAGGAACAATTTAAGGAATAAATTTTTTTTTGAGTCCATTCAATCAAAATCTTTTTCTCAATCTTTTCAATCTCGATTATATTTCAGAAGAGGTGGTGAAGACTAAGGACATCGGGGACATACTAGATCTTCAACCAAGGAAATCATTGCGTGCTACTTCATCAAAATCTTCTTCCGTTAACAAGGATGCTATGGTAGGATTCGAACAAGACTTGCTCCAAATTAAAGAACGACTGGTTGGGCAATCCTCTAGGTTGAAAATAATTTCAATTGTTGGGATGGGAGGCATTGGAAAGACAACACTTGCTAGAAATATTTACAATGATTCTTATATTGAGCATCACTTCCACATTCGGGGCTGGACAACTCTGTCTCAGGAATATCGTGTGCAAGAACTGCTTGAACACCTTCTAAAATCCATGGGAGACGTCACTGATAAAATGAATCGAAAGGAAACGGATCAATTAAAAACCCTAGTATATCAATGTTTGAAGGGCAATAGATATCTCATTGTTATGGATGATGTGTGGGATGACAAAGTCTTTGATGAATTTAGAAGGATATTCCCAGATGACAATAATGGAAGTCGGATAATTTTGACTACTAGGCTATCCAGTGTCGCTGCTGTTTATGCTGACTCTTCTAGCCCTATTCACCATCTGAGTTTTCTGAGTCCCAAACAGAGCTGGAATCTTCTCTGCCAGAAGGCGCTTGGGAAAGAATGCTGTCCTCCTGAACTTGAGGAAATTGGGAAGAGGATAGCAGCAAAATGCAGAGGTCTTCCACTTGCACTCGTTGTCGTTGGTGGTGTCCTTTGCAAAGCGGAGAAGACACGAGCCAATTGGGAGTATGTTGCGGAAAATGTAAAATCTGCCATAACTGGAAATGATGATGATTTCATGGAGATACTGTCTTGGAGTTACTACCGCTTGCCTCATCGTCTTAGAGCATGCTTCCTTTATATGGGAGTTTTCCCTGAAGATTATGAGGTCCATGTCTCCCATCTTATCATGTTATGGGTTGCTGAGGGATTTATAAAGCCAATTGCACATAATAGCTTGGAAGAAGTGGCAAAACAGTATTTGGAAGAACTTATTGATAGAAATCTAATTATGGTTCGTCTCCGAGTTTATGGTAGTGAAATCAAAACCTGCAGCATGCATGACATCATGAGAGAACTGTGCGTGAAGAAAGCTCAGGAGGAAAAGTTCCTTTACATCGTCAATCAAGAAGTTGAGATTCCTTCGGAAGTCATGAAAAATCACCGTCACCTAAGTATTCATAGAAAAATGCGGAATGACATTGAAGACAGATATCGTTCTACTTTCCGTTCACTTCTATACTTCACATATGGAAAATCGTCATATGATATATGTTTTCAGCTGCTCAGGGTGTTGGAAGCAAGCAATATAACTTTCTCTGAGTTTCCAATTGAAATAGTAAAACTTGTTAATTTAAGGTATATTGCTTTGAAAGGCGGTATGAAATTCATGATTCCTGCCTCAATATCTAAACTTCGCAATCTTCAGACCTTGATTGTTTTTCAAAGTTATGCTTTTCAAAGATTGTTCTTACCACCGGAACTCTTGAAGATGCCCCAGTTAAGGCATCTCTTGTTCCATGAATGTGTCTTGATTTGTTCTCATGGTCCACAAAATGCGAACCTACAAACACTTTCTGGTGTATTGAATTTCAAATTCACTCAGGATGCCCTTCAAATAATTCCAAACCTGAAGACATTGGAAATTTCCTACTATTGTGAGCCTCAAACTGATTTGTCACTCTATTGTCTTGAGAATTTAGTCCATCTGCATCAACTTGAAAGTTTTAAGTGCGTTGTCTTTTCCTATCATAGGAAAGATGTTCCTCTGCCTCAGAACCTTGCTTTCCCACCAAAACTGAAGAAGTTGACTTTGTGTGGCTGTGGAATTTCTTCGGACAATATGTCGGTTGTCGGTTCTCTTCCCAATCTTGAAGTTCTCAAAATAAAACTTGCTGTCTTCGAAAGCAATGCATGGAAAACAAAAGAAGGGGAATTTTCTCAATTAAAACTCCTGCATCTTGAAGCGATTGATTTTGAATTCTGGGAAGCCGAGGCAGCACATTTCCCAATCCTTCAGTGCCTACGTCTTAGGAGTTGCATGAAATTAAAATGCATCCCTTCTGGAATTGGAGAAATTCCAACTCTTCAGGAAATCATCTTGTATGGATGCCCACCATCTGTTGAGATTTCAGCAAATTCAATACTACAGGAACAACAAGACTTTGGGAACTATGACCTCGAGGTTCATGTCAATTCCTTTGACAACTCCTAGGTAAAAGTTTCCCTTGGGCATAAAGTATCTGTTAAGAAAAAACTCATTTATATTAGCTGCACTATTTATTTAACTTTAGTCTTTCAAAATGCTCTCTCACATGCATACCAAAATATATGTTCATTAAAGGTATCACTACTAGAAAATGAGGCAATAGAGACGGAAATTTGGCAACGAACATCTTCCGTTGTTAATACCAACGGATTAACAACAAATTAGCAACGGATTATTATTTTATTATTTTTAAAAATTATATATTAAATTACTAACAGAATTGTCAACAGTTCGTTAGTGCAATTTCGTTAATAATCCGTTGGTAGTGAGGCAATGGAGACGCAAATTTGGCAACGAACGTCTTTCGTAGTTAATACCAACGGATTATTATTTTATTATTTTTTAAAAATTATATATTAAATTACCAACAAAATTGCCAACGGAAGACTTTCATGACAAAATTTCCCAACCGATGATTCCGTTGGAAATAATATAAAAGAGTAAAATAATTAATGATGAAAAAATATATTGGTAAACATTGAAAAGTAAAACTTTAAAAATATTAATAAGTGTTCTTTATGTAATATTTTATTTAGGTATGGAAGATAAATGAGTTTTCAAAACTATTTAAGTTGTGTCCATGTGGCTTTTTCCAATTGGCCGGTTTGTTGTTACTTGGATTGTGCTTTCTCTCTTTAATTTTGGACCGTAGATCAAGTCCAAGGGTTGTGATTTATTTGAGCTTATGTATGTTTGAGGTTGGGACTCTTGGAATTCCAATTAGGAAAAAGCTATTCTACCATATTAATACTACCAGACTCTACACAGACATTTAAAAACCATTAAAAAAAGTGCACACGTGGCTATAGTGTAAGAAAGTAATTTTACAATACAAATAAAAGAAAATAGGAACTCTCTTGCGAACTCTCTCATAATTCCCAAAATCCAAGATCCCTAATTACTTGCAAACATTCTGCTTCCACTCAATTTCTTGCTGTTGGTCGCCACGGTGGATACACCGGAGTCCTCATCCCGGTTGTCGGTCCCCACGAACTAAATACTGTTGTCGTCATCCCGCAAGTCGGCCCATGCGAAATCAGTACCGGAGTTCTCATCCCGCAAGAAATTTTGCTTTGTTGTGCTGTGAAAGAGGGTTCACTTATTTGACTAAGTAAGGTTATTCACATTTGCAGTACCAAAATTTATTTTGTATGGGTTCATTTCATTTGCACCCATTTGCACAAAATCATTTTTAACAGTTTGGGTTCATTTCATTTGAAGACACCCATTCCATTAAGTGATTCTAAAATGGATTTAAAAAGCATCTTTGTTGCCTGTAATAGTCATTGTTTTGTGTGGGTTAGTAATTTGCATCTCCCAGATTGTTTTGTTGTGTGGGTTATTTGTTTGTGGTCTCATTATTTGTTTGTCATGTGGGTTATTTGCCTGTAATAATCATTGTTTTGTGTGGGTTAGTAATTTACATTAATGAGATTGTTTTGTCGTGTTTATTTGGTATTTAAAACTGATGGTGGATTATTTGTTTGTGGTTGATTCACATTGAAGAATGGGGGGAAAAAATTGTGGAATTTGTCATAGAGGCAAAGGACATTTCTTTGGTGAATGCCGAATTAAGCGCCGATGTCCGTCCTGCAGGAGTGGTTTCCAAAAGTGCTTTGAGGTGGAGAGGGAGACACATAACAAAGGAAAACAGATTTGTCCTGCATCGGGGAAATCCGGCATCGGGGGAAGCAGTATCAGATTTGTCCCGCATGTTTCAATATTAAATTCAGATTTGATCATCGGGAGAATGCAAAATGAATGCCTGCTTGATTAGTAGCCCCCAGTCTTTTAATAAATGTTTACATTATGTATGTTTGTACATGTATGAGTAGTTGTAGCGAACTTTGTTCCTACTTCCAGAAAATGGATTCGTAATATGATTTCAGATGACTGGTTCTAGTTGAAATGTGTTCTTCTTATTATTGCCTTAATATAAAAGTGTGTAACAAAATCAATCTATGCCAGTGTTTACTAAAGCATTCCAAGCATTACATTCAGAACTAAACTGCAGATGCCTGAATAAAAAAGTGTTTATCGAAATGAATCTAATACAAAGTGTTTAACAAAACCAATCCAATCATCTCATTCAAAACTAAAGATCCATCGAATATTGATGATGTTGAGATTCTTGAAGATCCTGTGCATCAACAGGCGTAACACTTTGATCGGATTTATGCCTATTTCCTTTGCTCGATGTCGATGTTGCCTGCATGTGAAAAATAATATATGAGAATTTGTATTTGGAATCAGGAAAAACTCAAAACAATAATGTTATAAGATACCTTTGCTTTCTTTGAACTCGACTCCAATGGGCTTTTGTTTCGAAGTTTCTTCAGCGCACCCTTTCTTCTCGATACTATAAGATCTAGTACACTCCTGCTCGTAGTATTTTGTGATATAGTACACTGGGTGCCTACTGTCCCGTATGATGCGCGAGGACATTAGTAGGAATACTCGACCGTGATCTCATAAGAACGTTACGCTGCGATTCGATCCACTCCATTATCGCATTATTTTGACCGACATCATCTGCAGCAAGGTCTGCCACCACAGCAAAAGACTGACACATACTGTCATATCTCACCTGACTAGGTGTACTAACCAATCCATCGTAGTTCACTGCGACCCTCATGTGTGCCCTACTAACATCTCTTCTCCATCGTCTTAATATGTACCTCTCATGTAGTACTGTGATATCATTACGGATCAAGATCGATATCGCATGCATACAAAGTATTCCTCGAAATTCAAACAAGTGACAACTGCAAATTATTTGACAATTCTCCCTTTGAAATGAGACAAAAACTGATTTTTTCTTCATTCGCTCGCCGCATACCACAACTTTGCGTACCTTGTACGTTGGCCCAAAACAATTTCCAGAAGCAAATATGAGGTCGCAATACATCTTCCCTATGAACTCTTCCTGAACTTCCCTGAATTTTGAGATGGTGTAAACGAACTGAAATTGCTTCTCCATTTCAAAAGCACTTACACATGGTAACATCTGCGAATATGACTTGAAATCAGCTTGAAACTCCTTCTCAAACTTATTCCGTAGTGCTCGTTCGTACTGCTCCACAAACTGTTTCAACGAGATCTTTGAATGTACATACCTATCGAAGAATGCATTCATACTCACTTCTTTGTGTTGTTGACATCCCCGCCCAGAAGGTGGTTTTCAAAAAACAAGGAACCCAACGATTTCTGTTCTCGTACAATCCCGACAACCAACCATTTTCATGCAATTCAAATTTATTGATCATCGCAATCCAACCTTCTTCAAACTCTTCAATAAACTGGGAGTCATATACCAATCCATGTATAGTTGAAAAAATCAAACCCTTATCTACGTGGTATCCAAATTTCTCTGGCAACTTCTTTAAAATGTGCCACAAACACCATCTATGCTTTGAATTTGGAAAAACAATTTTGATTGCATTTTGCATGGCCCTGTCTTGATCGGTAGTTATTCCATGGGGAGCTTTACCATGCATGCACTGAAGCCATGTCCTGAACATCCACACAAAAGTATCTGTATCCTCATTCGAAAGCAAACCACAACCAAGCAGCGTTGATTGTCCGTGGTGATTGACGCCAATAAAAGGAGGCGAAAGGCATGTCGTACTTATTAGTAAGATAAGTTGTATCAAACGTGATCACATCCCCAAATTCCTTGTATGCCTGCCTGCACCTATTATCTGCCCAAAATACATTCCTGAGTCGTGACTCATCGTCCAAATCCATACTGAAGTAAAATCCCGAGCATCGTGCTTGCATATTTGAGAAGTAGGATTGTATTGCTGCGGCATCCCCTTCTCCGAGTCTCAATCGTCTCATTTGTTCAATATAGTTTCGACAATCTTTTTCCACGAATTAGTATTGTTAGGATGTAATTAACTATAGTCATGAATTAGTATTGTAAACTTTTAGTATTTCTCCAAACGAATTTTGTCTTGCACCATCATTCAATTTAGCAATTTTGAATTTAGTCATCCTTATCTTTTAATTTCAAGTATAAAGAAAATTCTATAAGATCATAGGTCGAGCAGGGCATAATATGGTATCAGCCCTCTCACTAAGTTTTGGTTAGAAAGTTACTGTAATGTCCCAGATTTTATATTCTTAATTGGGATAATTAGGTTCAGTACCGTCCAAAAAAATCAAATTAGAATAATACCCTTGAAACTAATTAAAAACATATTTCAGTAATAAATACGCTCAAAACCCCGTTTCTTTATTTCCTCAGCCTTTAATAATATATGATTCACTGGTGAACATCCACCCGAAGAAGACGACCACCAAGCGATTCAATCTACTTGCTATACCAAAAATGGCGGAAAAGGCAGTGACAATTAGAACAAGAAAGTTCATGACAAATCGCCTCTTCTCCAAGAAACAATTTATCATTGACGTGATACATCCAGGAAGACCCAAATTATATATCCTCATTCTCTTTTGCAGCTCCATCCATTCCTCAATCTTTGTCGTGTCGTCTCCGGCCCGCCACCTGTCAAGATCGATCACCATTACTCCAGTGTTGAAATAACAAGCCTTTCGATTGGCGAAGGTTAAAGAAAGAGAAGGATTTGAGCAGAAAGTGGGAGTAAAATAGGAGGTGAAGTTGGAATTGAAATGGGTCTATCGAAATGTTCATAAACGTTGCGAAAAGTGCGACTTTTTGGCAACGTTTGTTGAGTTTTGCGAAAAGTGACGTTTGCCAACAAACGTTGCCAAAGACCCCCCTTTAGCAACATTGAGACTTTTCGCAACGTTTGACAAACGTTGCTAAAAGTCTCACTTTTCACTTTTCGCAACACTTAACAAACGTTGTCAAAGGGGTCTATTGCAACATTTTTCTAAAAAACGTTGTCAAAACTCATTTATACTAACCAATGGCAATATTCACTTACTAAAATGTTGTCAAAAGACCATTTTAGCAACATTTATCGACAAATGTTGCCGTTTTAATGTTGCGAATGACACTTTTTGTTGTAGTGTCATCCTTAGACACTGAGCCAGATACTTATGTTTACACTTGAGATACTCGAGTCCCACGAGGATACATTACTCTAGCAGTGAAGCTAGGTGAGGAACCATGGTATAACTAGGATATATAAAGTTTTTTATTATTGATAGTAGATCCGCTTACGATGGAATCCTAGGAAGACCTGTAGTAATAACAATTTTCGAGTTGTGCGTAAAATTTCCAACTTGTCCTTGAGAAGCTTGTATAAAATGTGAATAGGGGTTGTGCAAGTATGCGACTTTAGTACTCTAAGAGAGGCAACCTTGCGATTTTCTTCAACTTCGTCTACCTCTTGTCCTGACCATTTTAAAGATAGTTCCAACATTTATATTATGTCAACCTAACCGATCTTCGACTAGACCCGACTTAGTCAATTTGAACACTAGTCCCACGTACCATCTATCATATATGATACGTATGTAAATATGTGGCGTTTTTAAAATTGCTTCGCAAAGTAGATAAGGTTGTTGAGGACAAGCAAATTTTCAATTAGTTAAAGAGACAAATAAATCATCAATGGAGTGAGAAAAGATTGAGACTTGTGCATAAAAAAATATTTGTTTCGTGTAGAGAAAGTGAAAGGAATGAAAGGCGTCATTCGTCTCAGTTGTTGGATTCCTGATAAACTTCCAATTTCTTCTTCGACCTTCCCAATGCATTCTTTTGGCATATGTTTATTTTATATGTAGTCACTACTCCATTTGTGGTTCATTTTGATTTGTATAAATTCTTTCGTGTTCCTTGTATATCCAGAATAAATATTATAAATTAAACACTAAGGAAATGATCTAGAATATATTTGTAATTGAAAATCAATGAGGTCATTATTTTATATATGATCAAAGGGTAAATTCAATCGCAAATTTTTATTGGATTTTTAAGTCCATAGAAGGCGAGTGCTACAGACTGAAGTTCCATCAACAGAAATTTGGCCGTCACTGACGAAAATCTCAACGCTCAAAATTTTGTAGTATTAATATAATTAGAAATTACGAAGATCATGCAAGATAATCTCAACCAACACTCCCAGTAAAAACGTCAAGATCTGCATATTTTTTTTTGCTTGTATGTATAGTTAATAATACCTTTTTTTTTTTTTTTTTAACAATAGTCATTTGATTGAATGAGGAGAAGAAAAATATATTAAAATCTTGCTTAATGTATTATCTATTCCTATCTTATGTAGAGAAAACTGATAAAATAGTACTAAGAAAACCTCGTTCTTTATTTTATCAGCACTGCACATAACTCTAAGATCTTATCTGGATTCCATTAAAATTTTAATACGTTTTTCTCTTTATTCTTTTTAATCACACATTTTTCAATAAAATAGTATTAACACGTAACCTCAAAAAAATTTCGTACTTTTTAACCAAAAAATTCTCCAAAAAAAAAAAAAAATTACTATTTCAAAATATATTCTTCTAAACCTCATTAAAATGGAGCCCAAATAAGGGCTAAATCTTGTTCCTTATTTTGTGTGCATGACTAGTAAGTCAAGTTTGTACCAAGACTACTAAAAGTCCATTCTTTCTTAAAGCACTTATAGTTGCTCTTTGTTGTTCCTTAGCTTTATTTCTCCATTATACTCTTCATTCTTCTATAAATATTATCTGTTGATTCCACTCCTTAAACATGTGCCTCACAACATGGATCCTGTTGCCTCAACCCTCATTCTTTGTTCTCCATTTGACGTCAAAAATGATAAAGAACATGGGCAACTAGTTTATGACAGATCCCTTCTGCAAAAACAAACAAACTTGCCAACAAGATTCCTATGGCCTCATCAGGACTTAGTTTATACTCAAGATGAACTCAGAGAGCCACCCATAGACCTAAAGGGATTCTTGGATGGTGATGAACAAGCAACCATTCGAGCAGCTTCACAAATTAGGGCAGCTTGTTTAAACCATGGATTCTTCCAAGTTATCAACCATGCTGTGGATATTAACGTGATTCAGGCTGTACATGATGAGATGGATGCCTTCTTCAAGCTTCCAATAATCCGCAAGGTACTAGCTAAACGAAAGCCAGGTACTGTCGGGGGTTATTCGGTCGCTCATTCTGATCGATATTCGTCGAAATTGCCATGGAAGGAAACATTTTCATTTGAATATGATTATGTAAATGGCCCAGAAATTGATGTGGCTAACTATTTCAAATCTATTCTGGGGAAGGATTTTGAAGAGGCAGGGTAAGATTACTCAATATTAATGTCGTGTCTCATTTTAATAAATAATAGATATAGTGTCTGCTTTTATTTGTACATAAATTAACCTGAACATCATTTTAGGTCATGATGGTAAGCAGGATTCAATAACAAGTCTACGTTCCCAAAACGACCGATTAAATGCACGTGTAGTACACTAGACTCGATATGATTTTATACTTGTACAAAACTCATCAGTTGCCTTGTCAAATTCTGTGTGACCGGACATATCAAAATTTTATAATAGTATTATATTAGCTATATAATACCATGAACAATGTACGTATGATTAGCCAGGTGGTATGCAAAAAAATAGATGTCGTAAGACTTGATATACGACGAATCAGTTGTATTTGTAGGAACACATTGGTTTGTCTAACCCTTCATGTTGACAACTATCAATATAACATTATGTGTACAAAGTAAGCAACTTTTAGTATAAATTTTAGTATACGTAAATATGTTTTTCCTTGAAATTATAGTCAAAAAATTGCAGTACTTATGAACACTTGAATTTCTTAGGTATGTTTTGCACAAATATTGTGAGGCGATGAAAAAATTGTCTCTGGCAATCTTGGGACTGCTGTCGATAAGCTTGGGACTCGACGGATCATACTATAGGAAATTTTTCGAAGATGGTTGTTCACTAATGAGGTGCAATAACTATCCACCATGCAACCAAGCTGGCCTAACCTTTGGCACTGGTCCTCATTGTGATCCAAATTCCATAACAATACTCCATCAAGATCAAGTTGGAGGACTCGAAGTTTTTGCAAATAACAAATGGCAAGCTATCAGGCCGCGCCCCGATGCCTTTGTTGTTAACATTGGTGATACATTCATGGTATGTTCTGATTTGTGTTTTATCCTTTTTTATTTGTGAATTCATTGCACGTCTGACTTTAATATTTTTATGTTAGTTCATATTCGCTAATTTAATTAATTTACTTGTCGGTAAGTTTAAACTTCTTGAGGTTACAACTTTTGATCTTTTCAAAATCAATTCAATCATGGCGAGGGTTAGGAGTGGATTAACTAAGATGAAATGCGATATAAAAGGATTCGAAGAGGATCACTAGGTCTGCACGAGGGTTAGGAGTGGATTAACTAAGACAAAATGCGATACATAAGGATTCGAAGAGGATCACTAGGTCTATTGCACACACATAAAGAAATATAAGCCCTTGTTTGATTTTTATTTTTTCATATCAATCATCCTTAAAACTCATTTACAACTACACATTCTTCTAATAAAATAATTATGAACCCTACATTTTAACTACACACTCTAAAAAAAATCACCTTTCACAAAACTCCTTTCAAATAAATTAAAATCAAACAAGAGCTAAAAGTAAAGTGCTTGTAATAGGGGACATAAAAACATACATACCTTCATTGAATGAAAAATAGGAAAGAGAATGATCTTATACCATGTTTTGCTAAAAGTCTTATTCCTTTCAAAAAATTTAGGGTTTTCTATGAAATCTTCATCCCTAGTTTCTTCAAATCAATATGAATATTTGTACCAGATTAGTGGTTTACTAGCGTGTGTAATTTGGGTTATGCCACTTTACCATAAATTAGTTGACGGATGAAGGGACATAATGTTAGTTGACAAGATGTGATTAGATGAAAAAGTTAACTATATTCAAAATAGTTCAATGATAAAGTATCATGTGACATTATGTTAACCATTGTGTCAAGGATTATATTATGATAACATGATTCATATAAATCAAATAATTGCTCATTTTTACCACTTCTGGGATTTTTAGCATGCATTGTTGGCCCGGATGGCTAGATATTTGGAATATCAGTTCATCAGGAAAAACAAAATTGGGACAGTTTTAGTCTGCCAAATTAATTTAGGCTAAGCATATTGTGATATATAGTCTAAAGGACCACTGATAATACGGAACCGCGCCCACCGTTTTGTTGTATTCTGTAGCCAATTTAACATATTGGCCACCCCTTTTCAGTACTGTATGAGTTATAAACTAGTACATAACCTTGGCAGTATCTGATGTAGGGTACGGCTATGAATGATTTATTTCTCTTGAAGAGGACAGAACATTAATAAAAAAATAAAAACTTATTTGTCTTCATATATACATAAAAAGACACAACAGTACAAACATCATAAAAATTGTCCAATACACAAGAAATATCACTATAAACGACGAAAAGTTAAAAAGTAATTTTTTGTAGTACCATGTGCTTAATTCCCATTTTCGGTAAAATGGCATTATGCATTTATGGTGTCCCGGTTGTGCGTTGGCACACCTTTTTGTTTGTGTGCTAAAAAGCATTTGAAGGATAATTAATTAATTATACAAGCTTTACACATGCGTTTTTTTTAATAAAACGGAAGATAAAGTTACTTTATGAGAAGGATTTAATAGAAATATCGATATAATTGTATGTGATAGTAAATGATTGGATGAAAAAACTAATTGTATTTTACACTATCCAATAATAAATTGACACGTGTCATTATATCAAACTTTATGTCAACATTAATGTTCACATAGCATAATTAATGAAAAAATTGAGTTTTTCGCTAAAAGTGTGTTGCTACATATAGTTCATTACTCATAGAATGAGAGGATTACTTCCTTTTCTTTGTAGTGAGAATCTAAGGCGTGCAGACAGAGAATTACTACTATTAAGATTTGGGGTCTCATTTTAAAATGTCAACCTTGTTGAAATGATTAGTTCAAACCTTTATAAATTGGCATGTATTTTCATCTTTAATTGTGATTTTATCTCTTAATATGTTCATGCAAGATGGTATATCATTTTTAACAGATTAATCTTGAAATTTGTGTATTTTTTTTTTGTTTTTTTAGTCTTATTCGGATCGAATTGCTCGTTGAAGTTTAATCGGCTCTCATACCATATTAAGACTTGATGTTTCATTTTAAAATGTCAACTTTATTAATAGGAGTAGCTCAAACCCTTATAAATTGATCTATATTTTCATCTTTAATCGACATAGAATTTTTTCCCTTAACAACTATAAATCTATGCAATATTGCATTGTGCATTTCCTAACCATGTATACATATGACATGCAGGCATTATCTAATGGTAGATACAAGAGTTGCCTACATAGAGCANTCCCTTAACAACTATAAATCTATGCAATATTGCATTGTGCATTTCCTAACCATGTATACATATGACATGCAGGCATTATCTAATGGTAGATACAAGAGTTGCCTACATAGAGCAGTGGTGAACAAGGAGAAAGCAAGGAGATCGTTGGTGTTTTTCGTAAGCCCGAAAGAGGACAAGGTGGTGAGGCCACCGGAGGATCTTTGCGAGACAAGGAAGTACCCTGATTTCAAATGGTCGGAATTGCAAGAATTTACCCAAAACCACTACAGGGCAGATGCCACAACACTCCAAACCTTTATCGACAGGTTTCCATCCGAGAAGACGCACCCCACAGGAAAATAAAATTCCCTTGGTTGTCTCTTGATCAACAATT
>CAIGRO010252201.1:0-28294 GCA_903798355.1 Fraxinus baroniana
TTAATTAAAAAAAAACCTGATTTTTGTAACTTTAAACTTGGAGACATGATTTTTGATTTTGGTAAAGTAAATACATGATCCATGAATTTTTCCCTTAATTAAATATGTTAGCACACATAATAAATTAATAATTTCTCCAACGCCTATACAATAAATTCAGCCCAAAAGCCCTATCGTCTCGACGAAATAGTGGCCAATGGGCAATGGACTCGGTCTAATTTCCAAACGACCTTTGACCAGTATTAAATGGGGAAAAAATAAAGAAGAAGATAAAAGATAAATACAAAACAAAAGGTTTAGTTACTCATTATACCCTTTGAAAATAAGAGAGAAAATAAGAAAAAGAAAAGGAAGCAGATCCAGACTTCTAGATTACAGACGGTCATGTTCATCTTCTCCATCTTCTAAACTTGACAAGGTTAATATTTGTTTGAAATTCATTGTGGTGAATGTAGAGATTTGAATTTTTTTTCATTGAATGTTTTAATTTGTGAGTTTAATACAAATATTGAGATTTATTTATGGTTAAAATGGAAGAAAACCCGATTTTGAGGTTGAAATATGCAAAAAATGGTTATTTTTGGGGCCGATTTCCCAGCGATCCATCTGGGTCTGGATCCGGACAATGCTGGTTCGGTCCAATCTTTTTTTTTTTCATTTATTTTTTCGTTTTCATTTTTCATTTTTTTTTCAATTTAATCATTTTTCTTTTTGTTGTTATTTTTTATTTTCCTTTTTTTTTTCAAACTTAATTTTTTTAATCAATAAATTTTTCATTTTCATTTTTTCCATTTTGTATGTGTACTTTTTTAAAATTTGAATCTTATAATTTTTTAATTTCTTTCTTTTCTTAATTTAATATTTTTTCATCAATTATTTTTCATTTTTCGTCTTTTGCTTTTACTTGACTTGAAATTTTGTTTTTCTACTTCAATTTACTTTATACTTTAATTCCATTTTTTTAATGTGTCGGGAAAAGAATTTATTTCTTGCATACAGTAGCATATAATCTGATTGATTAAATTTTAAGATATTATGATCCCCTCTATCGAAAAATTTGTGTTCGCCATCGAGGACATTTTTCCTCCATAAAGTTACAGAAATAGTCGACTTGTGGACTTGGTTCAATTTAATTGAGAACTTCATTTGCACTTCAGAAATAACTTTCATAGGTGAAATAGGAATTGTTGAATGCTTGTGAAATAAAAATCCTCAATTCCATATCGTAGTAAAAGGGATCAACGTTGAATATGTTTTGCATATCATTGTACATTTTCGTAAACAATGTACTCGCTGTTATCAAAATTGCAATAACCCCATTTTCTTAACTTGTCCATTTCCATTTTCATTTTCATAGACCATTTGAAATTCACCAAAGTAACAAATTGGGAACACATGTTGATGCCATATTTGCATTATTAAAAAAATTAGATTAAATATAAGGAATTAGTATAATGGTAAGAAAGTGGAAGGGGAAAAAATAAAAGAGAGGATTGTCCGTAACAAACGGCCCCTAACGGCGCGGACGGTCCGTAACAGACGACTATGTCTGTTTGACCCCAATATTATTTTTTCTCCATTTTTTTAAAAATAAAATTACCTACATATGCCATAACATTTGTCGAAATAAAATTTAACGATTTAAAAAATATACTAACTTAACGAAAATAAAATTAATTGTACACAAATATACTTGAGACTCGAAAATGTTAGATATAAACAAAATATTTTTGTTTAATATTTGATAAGTTTATGAAATTTTAAGGTTGAAGCAGATGAAAAATGAAAAAGTTTTTATCCGTGTTGGAGTAAGCAAATAAAAAAGATTGACTTGCTTTTTGAGATTTGAAGTGAAAAATGTTTGATTTTTACTTTATAAGTTAAAGGGTATTATTGTCTTTTCTAAAAACTCATTTCTTTGTAATTATATAAAGGGTAATTATATTACCACTACACATTTTAATTACTACACCACAATTTTCTTATTTACTAAAATATCCTCAAGTAAAATTACATAATTAGAGTTTAAATATAATTTTTAATTAAATAAATTATTATAATTACTATATACCATAATTTTTTTATTTACTAAAATATCTTTAAGTAGAATTACATAAAGACAGTTTAAATATAATTTTTAATTAAATAAATTATTGTTACACCACAAATACAAACTCTAATTTTTTTTCTTTCTTTTTACCTCAACTTCTCATTGTTCATAGTTTTTCCTGCGACTTTTGCCTTCTTCTATGGTGGCAAGATAATTTTCTCTTCTTCACGTTAAATGAATTTATTTTTACAATTTATTTGTCAAGATAATTTGGGATTGTTTTACCACCCGAGGGTTGTTTTGATCCTCATGGAGTGTGGTCTCTGGTGGAATTAGGAGGGAATCTGTGCTTAGTGGACAATGCAACTAGACCATTTACTATGGATATATAGGTGATGAAAGATTATGACCATCAGAAGTGGGTTCGGGAATATAGTATTGATTTAAATGGATATAGCAACGACACACTCAAGTTCATTATCCCATTAGAATTCTGGGATGGTAAAATATTCATGGATGCAAAGCAAGAGAGTCTTGACTATTATGATGTGGAAAATAAGTGCATCAAAAAAATGGACCATCTAATTGCTGGAGAATGGACTTGGTTGAGGCTTTATACTGATAGTTTCTTTTCCTTGGGAAATCGATAAATACATGTTTTTCGTTGCCAAATTTTTGGGCATTTCATCTTTCGTCCATTATTTTTCTTCGGTCTTCGTGTCTAATTTGTTGCCTGGTCAGCATTGAATCTTAGGTTGATACAAAAAAAGGTTAGGTTGGTACTGCTAATTCTTTGTTTATATATGTATACATAAAAGAAAGAGGGCCAAGAAATAGCAGTGGCCAAATCAAGGCGGATGGTGGTGGCGCCATCACTTTAACCTCTTCTATTACACTTGAGGTTTTGGAATTGGGAAGGGAAGAAGATTAAAAAAAAAATTCATGTAGGCTGTAGATCCATTCATGAATATGCTTTTAAGAGAATGCAAATGAGGATTAATATTGATAATAAGTACACCAATGTAGGTTGTAGGTCCATTCATGAGTCTGCTTTTAAGAGAATGCAAATGTGTATTAATATTGATCATAAGTACACCACAATATTTTATTATGTTTTTTCAGTTTTTGTTTTTATTGAATTATGAGTATAATTGTAAATTTATTGTGGTGTAGTTATTAAAAATATATTTTAATTGTAATGTGATTATAATGTGGTGTAGTAATTAAAATGTGTAGTGGTAATACAATTACCCTTATATAAAATACTTAAGGATATTCTTGTCTTTTAATAAAAAAAGGCCATTGTATTGACTAATGTGTAAAAGTGAATGTTTAACTGAGCCATTACTAAGAGAGTGTTTGGTGGAGACTAAAATTAGATTTTTTAGTAGATTGTGATAGAAATTTTTGAAATTTGTAACTGAAAAATTGTGAGACCCATGAAAGACGTGATTAATATTGATTGTTTGACTTAAACTTAAGACTTAAATTAATATATTAGAATCTGATTTTAATCCGTACCTAACCTGCTGTAAAAGTCCATCGTCGGCACACATGAATCATGTGTTGTCGCAAGCTTCCCTTTAGAAGGCTCAATCTATTTGACAGCTATGTTGTTGGAACTTTCAAGTGTTCATAAAATGTAGAAACTCGAATCTAGTTAATGAAATGCATTGCGTGCACGCATATACTAATGGGAACTTTTTTTTAATTTAAGGTTTATCTCACGAAATTCCAACCAAAGTTTGATTCATAAAATCCTTTCTAAAATTCCTTTATTTCATTATTTTTCTTCTATGAATATATTCTCTTTTCTTTTCTTTTGAAAGAGCTTGTGTTTGACCCGAATATTTGAATAAAATAAAAATTTCAGCAAAAGCGAGGTCCTAAATAAATAAAATTAAAGCATAGTAATAATGACTTCTTGAATATCTAAATTTTATCACCAGTAACTTCGTCAAAACATCATTTTGATATTCAATTATAATGCAAGAGGATAAAATTTGCATTGAAACTTTGATAATGCATATAACTGTGAAAAGTATGAACGATGATTTGTTAGACTACAGTTTGAATTCCCCATTTCAAAGGATTAGATTTTGATGAAAATCTAATTAGAAAAAGGATAATTATATTACCACAACACATTTTACTTATTCCACCACAATTAAAATATATTTTTACCAAGTACACCACAACAATTTTACAATTATACTCCTAATTCAATAAAAGTTAAAAATAATTTAGTATACTCATCATCTCAATATTACCCCTCGTTTTTTTTTTTTTTTTCATTTTTTTCCTTCAATTTTAGATTAATTGGAAGACACAAACCTAACTAAGAAATCACACGGTCTATCTCCGAAGTGGAAGGCACGAACTTGACTATGCAATAAATATATTATTTCTGTACTTTGTTTATACATTTTTTTTTTTTTGCCTTTGATTTTGTGGGATTTGGGTTTTGTTTTTGGTGTGAAAGAAAGCATTTTTACGTTTCTATCATGCATGGACACGGAAATAGACGTCATCTTTGTAAATGATGTTTTTTTTTTACTTCTTTTGTGTTTGTTTTTCTTAAAATTTACATATCTATTTTTGCAAATGAATTTATTCTAGAAATGGGTTTAACTTGTTTATTAAGATTATATCTTCTTTAACAAATAGTTTTTTTTTTATTATTGAATTTTCATATACTCCCATGAAAAAGCATTATTTTGAGCTTGTCATTGATTCATTATTCATACTTCTTACATTTTCAATTAATTTTTAGTGGTGGGTTCATTTTTCAAGAGACAAAACGAGGATGATTTTTTTTTTATAAACATGCCTTTTCAAGATTTCTTTCGTTAAGGTTTTTGAATCGTTTTTCTCTCCCTTTCTACATCTATAATCAAATATATACATTTTGAATTGTAATTTGTTGAGTTCTGCATTTTTTTTTGTAATAAATATGTAAAAACCCATTTATGTAATTTAACTTAAGATTATTTAAGTAAATAAAAAAATTACTTAAAATTGTGGTGTAATTAATAAAATTTGTGGTGATAATACAATTACCCTTAGAAAAATTACTAACGTATCTACTTTATTATTGACTATTGAGGGACAATATGTGCCCGCATTTAACATTTAAAGAATACAGAAATTGGAGAACATGCAGCAATAGCTTAATAGCCTACCACCGATTGCCTTTTGGCGACTACAATCAATTATTTCTGTATTTTATTCTGTGACCAAAAAAGCCTACTATAAGTACTGCTTCCTCTTGGATTTCTTCCCAGTCTGCGTATTCCAGTTCTCAACTTTTCTATCCAGCATACCCAACAAGCAACAGGTATATTCATCTTTCTATTTATTGATTCATATGTATATTTGTGTACTTGTATATGCAGATTTAACTATTTGCACCAATTATGTTACTTTTAGCTTTGAAGAGAGAGATTCCTAAATTTGCATTTCTTGGGTGTTCATTATTTTTCCTGTTGACTTGATTTGGGGAAAGATTCTTGTATATGGACTATGGTGAGCAATAATCTTGAACTAGTTTGTGTATCTGTGATGGGATTATGGATTATTTACCTGAAAAGTTAAAGATTTTTCTTGAATTCTTGTTTGCTTATATGGTATCAGATGTGGGAAGAAAGCTAGTGCAGTTTTTGCTTGTTATACAATTGGATCCAAGGCGTTTAAGTAGTATGATTACGAAATCAAAGGACAAGTTGTAATACATTTGGTTTCCTGTATATGTTATTTCTTTTGAAAAAATTTCTGTAATTCGCACAATCTTTCAACACATTTGCTTCTTACGAGAAAATTTGAGCAGGAGTAACTGAAGAAAATCAATTTCAATTTTTTCATTTATAATTTCTTCTTCCTTGCATTGAAGAAAACCTGGTCTCTTATATGGGCACTTGTAATTAAAATCTTTTATGGGGTGGCAGGGGTGGGGATTATAATACGTAAAGCTCATCCAATCTTTTATTATTGTCTGCGCAGAACTATTTTGTGATTGAAGGATTTAGATAATGGGTAACAGTGAATCGTCACCAGATGACGAACACAACAGTTTTCCACATCTGCCCGCTTCATATGAAGGATATTCAGTGAACGCTGGCTATCGACATCAATCTCCAGAACATGAAAGAAATTCATCAAGCACTAGTAATCAAGATCATCCTCCACCATATGTTTCAAAAAATACTGACTATAGGAAGAAGAAACATTCATCCTACATAGCTGATAACTTCAGCTCTTTGGAAGAGGTAGGCTTTACCCTTATTAGTGAGATTTCCACCCGTTTAGGGACCATGAGCATGTATTCTTAAAAAGTTAGCTTATAAGTATATTAGCACGTTTTAGAATGAATAATTTTTTTATTGGTGAAAGTTGAAAATCAATAAGTTATTTATTGTAACACTAAGGTAAGAGTTACTTTAAAAAAAATTAATTTTTTTACTTTAAGAGGTAAGTTATCCTTACATATCTAAATCTAAAAGGACACAAAGTCAAACATGAAGTATAACGTCTTACAATTGTTTTGCCAATTTCATCTTGTCATGTAGTGGATGAACAAATATCAGAACAAATAAATCAGATGTACTGCTTACATCTTTATGTTCTAATTCCTTAGCTCGTATGAGCTTCACATCTAAAGTTCCATATGCTAAAGCTCCTCAAGGCTTTAACTCCAGGTGCCTGTAACAAGAAAACTATACCAATACTTTAGGTTAGAGCGTTCCTAAAGTTACATCCTTGTGTTTCCAACATGTTTATGGAACTGTTCTATTGACAAGAAGGAAGATTCTGTTAAAACACTTTTCACTCAGTGGCTAAACTTGAAACCATTTGAGTGGAACACAATAATTGTTTGATGAAGTACCTTATAAAAATGGTCTTTTCTAGTAAGTACAATGATTTGGGTCATGTAAATTTGATAAAAGGAAGAATTGATGATAAATAAATAATAATAAATGTATTATTTGCGTTTTACATGAAATCAATCCACTGGCCGTTGTATTAAGTGGTGGCACCACTTGACAAAATTTCCCTACTATAGTGATACGAACTAAAGAGGGGCTAAAAGAATCATTTTAGAAACTCACATTTATTCTTACGTTGTTGCTAACTTTGGATCTATTTCATCAAGTTTCCTGATTATTGTGTTGTCAGGTTACCAATGCATTAAGAGAAGCAGGCCTGGAATCATCCAATTTAATTATTGGTATTGATTTTACCAAGAGCAATGAATGGACAGGTGAATAAAAAAACATTGCTTATATTCAGGATGCTTGATTAGTGGGAGAGGATCATCTGACTTGTCCGTGGTTGTAGGAAAGTTGTCATTCCACAGGAGAAGCCTCCATGCAATTGGCAACACGCCCAATCCATATGAGCAAGCCATTTCTATCATTGGACGAACTTTATCTCCTTTTGATGAGGACAATTTAATACCTTGTTTTGGATTCGGTGATGGTTAGTCTTCACTTTATCATATCACAATTTTTATGATCCAATTTCTAATATATGCAGTCTGATAATTTTTCTCCCTCCAGCCACAACACACGATCAGCATGTATTCAGCTTTTATGCTGACCATCGGCCTTGCCATGGATTTGAGGAAGCTCTTAGACGATATAAAGAAATTGTTCCATATCTGCACTTATCAGGTTTTGGTCTTGATTCTCATTCCATCTATTTTTGTTTGGTACTATCTCTTTGAAATGGTTATGAGATTGGTAGAATGCAATTGGCATTGGTAAAAAGATTCATCTCCATTTGGTGAAAGCTAATAGGTTTGCCTCTGCATTTTATAACTAATTTCTCAGTAGGCCGAGTAGATCGATATACTTAACATGCATGTCACTTTCAAAGGTACCGTTTAGAATGGAAATTCTAGTTGAGAACTAAAAGAAAGAAAAGATCATTGTCAGACTAGAACATAGGGCTTTGTTTTGTTCTTTCAGTTTTCTCCTATGTTCTTGATGGAAAAGGTAGTTCAGAAATGCTCCTAATATTTATTTATTTTTCTCTCTCATTAATTTGGTAGGTCCAACCTCATTTGCCCCAATAGTTGATGCTGCAGTTGAAATCGTGGAAAAAAGCAACTGGCAGTATCATGTCCTCGTTATCATAGCGGATGGACAGGTTCTTATATCCCTTTTAGCCATTATTTATGAACTTCTGTTTGAAGTTTCCTCTCACCAGAAAACTATTTTCTGAATTTTTCCTTTATTTATCTTGGAATGTGGATTTAGGTCACTAGAACTTCTGATACACCACATGGAAGGTTTAGTCCACAAGAGCAAGCAACCATCAATTCTATAGTTTCTGCGAGGTAATTTCATTAAGTGTGGTTATCGATGTCATGGTCCTCGACTCTGATGTAATACATGGCATGTAATATACAGTGAATATCCACTCTCAATTATTCTCGTTGGTGTGGGGGATGGACCCTGGGATGCTATGCAAGATTTTGATGACAACATTACTCAACGTGCATTTGACAATTTCCAGGTGCAGAATTATTCCTTAAAATCTTCTTATATATGGAGTTCATCTGTGTCAGTTAACTGTCTTTGCTAGTAATAGTCGTGTAGACATGTCCAATTGCTAGTTCAGTTTTGTTTTGATATAATGCCGCTAACACAGGAAATTGTCTTATAAATTTTCAACTTTCGAGTAATTTCTTAGTGTAGTAATTTTTTTGGAAAAAAATTGAACTTTACAATGTACTTCACATCTGGAGTTCTTACTGCTTCATCACAATCTAATTTGAAAACTTCTTTTCCTAATCCAAAGCAGGTGACTATTGATTCATCAGGAAACTTTGTTGAATTTTTCAGGCTTGACTCTTCCATGAGACAGTGGATGCCATTAGCGTACTCTATTTTTTTTTTTCTTAGTTTTAATATTACTCCATGGTGCCTTGCAGTTTGTGAACTTCATGAAAATCATGTCTGAGCACACAGATATGGCAAAAAAAGAAGCAGCTTTTGCACTTGCTGCTCTCATGGAGATTCCTTTGCAATATAAAGCAACATTACAACTACAACCTAAAGAGTAAGTCCAAGAAGTTCTGTTTTCTGTTTTCTTTTAACTTTTATTAAAACCACTAGTGCTTAAGGTGTCATCACTCCAAAACTTTTGCCATTAAGGTTGGTGCTTTGAGTTTATCATTGGTGCTATTGGATTCTACTTGTGTCAATTCTCCTTCCCCTTCATAACCCTTTCTTATCTTATGCTAATAAATATAAGACATTGAGACCTGGTCCTTCCAATAGTTACAAGTTGCTAGGAATTCCCATTAGTACTTATGATGCCATCCCTCTAATTATGCAGCTTATCTTTGGATCCTAGAGTTATTGTTCTAAAAGTCGGTTCCTCATCTGCTTTATACCCTGTCTACCACTTTAATATACCATAATGACAAAGTGGGAATTTGTATCTCTGTGTTTTGTACAGTAAATACAATGTAGGTCCTCTTAGAAGGCCACTCCCTCCTCCAAAGGAAGTTATAGATCATGATAATGCCAGTAAAGCACTCCCACATGCAGCAAGCTCTGAACCAGTTGAGTCAGGACCATCAGCCGAGCAAGTAAGTGATCTTTCATCCTCAGTTAGACCCTTATCATGTTGATTGTATTCCTGACTTTGAAAATTCCTTTTTCATGTCAAGGTATGCCCAATCTGTTTGACAAATCCCAAGGACATGGCTTTTGGATGCGGTCATCTGGTAAGCTTCTCCAACCAGTTACACAATTTTTATCATCTATACCATGTTCTTGAATTGCAGAAAATTTTGAGTCATTGTGTAGGAAATATATTTTCTTTTCTTCATATGGGTTTGTTTACGATATTATAATATTTCCACAACATTCTTTGTAATTTATGGATATAAAAGTTTATAATTTCTCCAATCCCTTAAAAAGTATTTATGTAAACCATATCTGATAGCTTGATGTGGTTGCTCCTGTTGACCTACATTCGGATTATGTCCCACTATTGAAATATAAGACTATCTGTGCTTTATACAAGTAAAATTGAGACAATGATGAAATAAAAATGAAATATAAGTTACGTTCAGTTTCTAAGCATGTTGTATCATGTGCTACTCTCATCATTTAATTTTACTATAAAATTTCAGACATGCAAGGATTGTGGCGTCTCCTTATCATCATGCCCTTTGTGCCGGCAGCCCATAACAACTCGACTACGACTATATTCTTGACTAGGTCAAGGTTGCAACTTGAAGCTGTAAACAAAGCTCAACCAGTTTAAATTGAACCCTGGAGGATAAATTCCTTTGTGATTGGAGGCTTAATGCTTCTATTTGTGTTATCGCCGTCTATATTTCTTTGTTCAACAAGACTAGTTCTTCAAAGATGTATAGAATAACAATTATATGTTTATATCATACTGTACGAGTGTTTCACCCTGTACCCCGTGCATGAGAGACATTTGAGATACTTTGTATAACAGCTTTGGCAACATTCTAGATGCAATTTTACTTGTTAGAATTTTGTTTCACAAGAGTTAAATTAAGAAAAGAAAAAGAAAGCATTATAAATTACATTCTTCGAATCTGTTTTATGAACGGGTACCACCAACTCAACCCAAAACCTGACACATCTTCAAAAAAAACAAACTTGCTACCCTCTAACTTGATGCTACACCAGAAACTGGATCTTTACTCTCTGACTACATGATGATCCACCCCATCAAACACCAGTTGCTGGATCCTGGAAATCCATAACTGCTGACCTTCACCGATCTTTTAATCATTATACATTGCATTTCACCGTCAAAATACATTCACTTGAAGTGGTGTTGAGGCATTAAGAGCCATCAGCCCAGCACCAACAATCCACGAGACGAAATATTACCTGTCCCTAGTAATCTAACTGCTTTTCGACCAGTGGGATACATTTAGATTCCATTGGCACAGTTGAAAAAATCTGGAACTCTACAACAGGCATCTACCGTTTCACAGTGCCAAAAAACCTTTGTAGTGGATCAGAAGTTCCATCGATCTAATTGAAGCTTAGCTTCAGCCATGTCTTTCTGTGCTTTCTTCCTTCGATAAAATATTGGGCAATCTCGACTGAACAAAAATATAGCCATTAGAACTAACATACCAGTATGCAAATATAAGAGTACAACTGAAAACCAGTGGTCATAGTTGGGTGCTCGGGGAACTACGCACGTGGATATTGAGACATGCACCAACTTGCCAATAGTTTCATAGGTAAACAAGGGGAAACCAACCCACAGTGAGAAGTTCAAACTTGAAATACCATACATGTCCTTTCTTTGGTTCTCTCTTGTATTTAACTCTTGCCCCCTCCTTTTCTTTTCAAGTTACAAGAGGTAGGATATAATATAGACTGGACAACATGGATTAGTACCCCATTTCTTGTGACAGCTCAATATAATGTAAAAAAATTGCAAACAAAATATAACTCAATACAAGCACGTATACAAAACCAAGTTGATAGATCACACATCTAACCTAGTGCACAACACATCCTGGTGAAGAGAGCCTTGGCACTCCTGGCATTGTGTCCATAGCCTCCCGAAGAGCTGCTCCAACTCAGCAACTTAAAAAAACAGTTTGTAAGTTCTTTGACATTATGCCAATATACTAGAGAAGTAAAGGAATTTCTTGCATACCATTAGCTATAGACTTGCAGTAAAGTTCAGCCTCTCTTCCTTTGCAGTGCGGGCAGAGAGTATGATCTGAATTGCTGGTCGAAGGCATAAGAATTGTCAATACACTTACAGAATTATTAGCCCGATTACTGGTGCTACTTTTTTGTTTATTTTTTTTTTAATTTTTTTTATCTATCATTCATTTTGGTGGGTTGTTTTCCTTCTGTCTTTTTTTAAGGGATAAAAAATGAAATGAAAGTAGTTGAAAAATAAATGCACAACTGCAAGATTTCTTCTAAATGCATGGCTTTTTCAGAATATTGCTGTACACAATACCCATGAACGAGTCAATTTAATTTCTCAAAATATTGCTGTCCACCATACCCGGGAACCAGTCAATTTAACATGTGCACTTTTAAAGCTCTCATTACAAAAAGGAGGAGTAAACTACACATCAAAGAAAGAATCTATGGTATTTTGAATCTAATGAGAAGCTTGAGTGTTAAACAGGCAATGTATGTTCTCTACCTGATTAAAGCTTTGCATCCAATGCAAGTCAGTTGTTTTTTAGCGAATCTCATAATGCCACTGTTTGAAGGAGTAGAAATAGAAATGGATCTTGTGTGACTCCCTTGGAGAAGCTCTTTACTAGCATTCTTCAAGATGGGTTCAAAGATCCTTAGAAGTGGCTGCAAATGACAGTATTATTGATAGCATGCAAGGAGTACAAGTAAACCAAAAATAACAGCATAAATTGCCTCACCAACCTTGCTAATTTGATTTTCGAGGTAATAGTGAGGGTCTATAGGTATGTTGTGTTCTAACACAAAAATGGGATCCTCTGATCTTTCGTAAGCCTGTTTGTCATCAGTTAATCTTGCAATGTGAACACGCATATTAAGTGCAATGAATTTATCACCTAAAATGTTAACAAAAAGGATTACCTTGGCACCTTTCGCAGCTTTAATTATGACATAAGGCACTCGATCCCCAACATTTGGAGCGGTAGCAGCATCTCGCTGTTGATAAAAAGGCCAGTTCCCCGGGGAATCAGTTAGAGCTCGGATTTCTAGCTTATTCTATTTTGGTAGTTCGATTGTGGAATTTAATAATAATAATATTCATATTATTAAAACTACTGTGGACGGAGCAGCAAAAATTTAACTATCAATCCATAAATTAAAGTCACAAGGAGTTTAATCTTTTTATAATGAAAACGTTTATATAAAACCATCAACACTAAATTGTTATTGACTACGAAACTTATCTAAAGACCCCTGACACAAGATACTGAAGAAACGACAGTTAGCTCCAAAAAATGATGCTGAATAGAGTTCATATTACGACATACAAGAGAAACAATATGACCAAAAAGCCTGCTTAAATTGGATATATTTCTTCTAGCACTCTGTTTAGCTACCACACCAATTGCTTTTTAACATAAATAGTAGATCAACAGTCGAAGAAGAAGGTACACCAGTAGAGAGAATATATCAGCAGAATTGAGAGGAAGGGTAGGAGCATACATGCTATCAGAGAATTTTTATCAGGATCATAGTCAAATGAAAAAGATCCCACAGTTTTGCACAAGTTGCACTTTGCAGTATATTACATATGAAGCATTTCGGCCAAGTGAAAAGATATACTGAGGAATCTGTTAGAAACTCCATATTTCAACATCTTTCGGTTTACTAAACTCAGCTTTTTGGTCCCCCCCACCCCAAACTAAGAATATAAAAAAAAAAAAAANCATAGTCAAATGAAAAAGATCCCACAGTTTTGCACAAGTTGCACTTTGCAGTATATTACATATGAAGCATTTCGGCCAAGTGAAAAGATATACTGAGGAATCTGTTAGAAACTCCATATTTCAACATCTTTCGGTTTACTAAACTCAGCTTTTTGGTCCCCCCCACCCCAAACTAAGAAAATAAAAAAAAAAAAAATGAAACTCTGGTATTGTTGTCAAGTACGTGGAACTGCAATTAGCATCTCAAAAATGAGAACATTATATGGCATTTGATAAAGGAATGTTGTACTGCAATGTCATGCTTCCTATATTGTATTCCAGGCAATTTTCAAAGTTGAACATGATAAATTCAAGTTCTTGTTTTAAATCTTTAAGTACAAGTTTGACGTGTTGAAAAATGTATCCACTAAATCAGTTTGAACAGTGAAGGAAGCAGACAATTTTAACATTGAAAGCTATTATCCCCTCAACCACCAAATATTTTATCCTAGACAGATAAAAATTCAAGCTAACCAAGTGTAATAGTTCATTGATTATGTGCTGTGTCATGATCCTTTCCACAACAGATAAATTCACATTTTTCAGTAACAGTGTAATGAAAATAATAATCGAAGAATAAACTCTTCTGACCTTGCGCATCCGTTCTGCAAGCTCAACATGTGCTGTTTTAACTTCATAATCATCTCCTGTTTTTGTAAGACCCTATCAAGCTGGAAATGTTAGTGCAAGAAAATGGAGACTTAACAAGCAACCAATAATTTTAATTGAAGCTAGTTTCCTACCTTAGTAATAACTAAAAGAGATAAATCCATGCGATTCATAAGAAGATCTGAGATAGTGTTTTTGACATACTGAACAGCGCCAGGAATATCTCTGTCTATGAGTATTTTATGAAGGCATTCATTTACCAGGTTTTTTACCAGCAAACAATTATCCCTTCGAACTGTTTCAATCCCTACAAAAAGAGAAACTCAAAATCAAAAGGGAATAAAAACAGATAATTCTAATAAATTAGTTAAAAGTATGGTATTCATGACATAACTAATGGAGACAAACAGAATAAGCACAAGAACATGAAAATCCCATGGAAAGGTCGAAAGCCTGGCTCACCTTTGGTGTCCATTTTGTCAAATTTGTTTGGGTTTGTCCAGTAGAGACCAGCATACCTCTTCTTACTAATCAATAGATAGGGATAGTAAACCTTCTCAAACTCAAGTTTGATTGGCTGTAAAGCAAACAGATCACACCAGTGTGATGAGAAAAAGTAAGTCAGGAAAAGAAGGCAGGAAAAAAAAAAAGGGGAGCAAGAGAGAGTCTTAAAAACATATGATCTCTGAGAAATGAGTACATAACAGTCATTTTTCATAGCAAAACTCAATATAGAAGATTTGGGGGGAAAAAAAAAGAAAGAAAAGGCAGAGAGCTTGATGAATCAGAAGTTACAAAGCCAGTTAGGAGTTCAGAGAGCTGACTTAACAAAGCAAATGAAGAAAGAGATCTTTAGACACGTAGTGCTTGATTAAGTTGAAGAATTAAATTATATGACGGTTAATTTAGAATGATATTATGTAAAAGAGAAGCAAGCTCCAAATGCAAAAGGATAAATTAAGCTAAAGTTAATTTTATGTTTAGAAAGCATTAGAGGATTACACTCTAAACCACTTCTCTGATGTTCCCCACTTTGAATCAACTCAATCCGTACTACCCAAGATGAGATAAAAGAAAAAAATAGAACCCATGCTGAATCAGAGAGCATCTAAAGGCAGCAGTAGATGAAGGAAAGATACATGCATACATGGTTGACGGTAGGTTAAGAAATACGTAATTAGGTAACGTATATGTTATCATCCAACAACAAAACAAACTACGCCTTATTTCCAATAAACATGCAATTGGCTACATGAGTCATTTTCGCTAGTCCACTCAATCCACCACTACATCTGCCAAAACGTCCAATGAAATAAGATTATTGAAAACTACGTAATATGTAATTACCTAATTATAGAAAATAATAGACAAATAAGTGGATTGGTTTGTCTGAATTAATAATTAGCATATCACACAATCAAAAGTGTAGAAAGCATTACGATCACTTTGCCACAAAAGAATCGCTATAAGTATGTGAAAGAACCCCCTGTTACACTCGCCCTGTAAAAAAAAGAGTTGAGCCTAATTGACTGACCTAAACTGATTTAACACATATCAACAGGCAAAATGGCAAAATCCTTGTAAACCTATCACACAATCCTACACAACTACAAGCCAAGTGCATGAGGAGTTACAATTTCCCTCCTGGCCGTATCTAACCCATTATGAATGCCCCACTCCAACATTTGAAGCTCAGCTAAGTGGATAGTACCACGATGGTGGCTGATACACCTGTAAGGACTTAGGTACAGCCCCTGCACTACCAACATAGTTGCAAACTAACCAACTGATACCAAAATGCTTAAACCAATATTGATGAGTACGATTTAACAAGTCCTTATAAACAATTCACACTATTCCCTCCGCAGAGCATTGACAAAAATATATTGAGCAACAACTCTTAGATGCTCATTCCAGCTTCTTGGATTTAAAAATAGCTGGATACGAGTGATAAACAAGATCTAAAAAATAATAAACAATAAAAAAAATCTCTTTTATTACAAACGAGACACTTGTACAATTTGATTTTATAACAAATGCACCTCTCTCTATTAATTATTTTTGGAAAAGGAAGAACTCACACAAGCTCCACTCTCTCCATCTTTCTAATTCTCATTCTCTCTGTACACAAATGCAAGTGCTGAATCATATTTATAGGGGTGTCTGTTGGTGGCTTTGGAGTCTAGATAATTCCACCATGTAAATAAAATCAGCAGCTTGCTAAGTCCAGATTCTTCTATAAATGGCGGTGGATATATTTCTGATGCAGATTCTAGATTCTTCCCAGTCTTCTTGAAGAAGAAGGTTCAAGAAATGGGCTGTAAAATATGAGATGAAGTGCCCACAGGTATCTAAAACTTTCCTTGAGGCAGTGATGTATTTTGACAAGATGCCATAAAAAGGGACAGAACAAACTTTTACTATAACTTACAGAGATTGCACTGGAGACTTACCGAACACACACTTATCTTGACTAAAAACGCGCACACGCACACACGTATTCTACGCGTAAAAATAAAAGTAGATTTTGATTTCTTTTCTTGTAGTAATTGTAAGTTTTAAGTTAGGAATATTTTTTTTTCATTTCATTACTTCTGCTACTATCCATTTTTGCTAGGAACTTTAAGTATAAACAGGACAAGTGTTATTAAATTATAGAGATACTATGAGTGATATGGATATCCTCGTAATCTCTCTAGCAAATTCCCAAATCTTGTTCTCTCTTCTTTTTCATTCTCTTTCCCATTTTATGTCACTTACCTTGATGAAAGTACCACTAATGTAGTCAGCGGCTTCCCTTCCCAAGTTCATGGCTGCTTCCACTGAGGACACGCCGAACTGCACCATAACTGAATCTGTATCTCCATATATGATCTGTCATGACAATATTATCACAATGTAAGGGGAGATCACGCCATGGTCTGTGACCAAGAAAATGCAGTAGTATACGGATTACAGAATACATATACTTAATGGGGTGAGAAGGCAAATAGACAAGAAACTAACATGAACTAGAAGAGAAAAAGGCTGGTGGTGGGCATAAACTTTATATAGATATAACTATTTAAAAAATTTATATTGTACATGTCAGATATGTCTAAAAATGGCAAGAGAATTGAAGAAACATTGAGAGAGTACCCTTCTCAACATAGGGAAATTAATCTCTAATTCTTTCCACTAATAATATAAAGAGAATGGTATTACTTTGAAAAATCTTTTGTCCTGAGACAGTCATGAAACAAAATAACCACCACCTACTAGCTTATGCCAGATTCTGTTATAATCTAAAACAAAGTCTTACTCTATTGTCCTAAACAAATATACCCAGGTGAGTTTCAGTTCATTTTACTAGTTTTCCACGAGAAAGTATAGCAACAAGATACATTTCCAAGTATAATTCTTCGACTTCAGTTTTAAAGAACATTGATGGACCAGATGTAAATTTCTGGTCAATAATTATGGATAGAATACCTCAGCATTGTGCTCATAGCCACCAAGAATGGTGAATTTATCTTCCACAAGTTTTTTTGTGTGCTCAATCATCTGTCGACCTTTGGAAATATGGCCAATTCATCAGATCAAGAAAATCATGAAGCATTGCACAACTTTTATACAAATTAGAAGAATATAACTTGAATTGCGCAGTAGCATGCAAGGCTTGTCAGCCAGATCATTACCGTAGCTGGTAACACTTGAAGATATCTCTAAACAAGGTAATTGACCAACCGTAGCTCCTGTAAACCCATACACCGAATTCGCACTTATCTGAAAAATCAGCAAATATCAAACTCCTCAGATCATTGCAGGTGCACTTCATATTAAATCAAACATAAACATGGTCACGACACAGCAAAAACATATTAACCATAAAAGAGGACTAGTTAATTGTGCAAAAGAATACCTTCAAAGCCAGTTGACGACCATCTAATACAGCTTTCTCAAGAGGATCCTTTGCTTCCTAAAATCAAATCACAGTTAATATAGAGAACTGTTCTCATTAGAAACACAATGCAGCATATAACAAGTAATTTTGGAGAACAAAAATATTTCAGACGAGTATTGAAACAATTATCAGACAACACTACTAGAATGAATAACTTGAGCACCTTCAAGTCTGCTTTAGCCCTTTTACGAGCAGCCAAAAGTTCTTCAAGAATTTCTGGAAGTATTCCCTGAAGAGAAATTTACACAATATCAGAGATATGACTTTTGCCACATGCGTATGATAAATAATAGGATCCAAAGAGAAAAATTAACCTTCTGTAAATTCGATTTGACAAATGTTTCACCAGATGGAGTTCTATTAACACATTCTGGAGGCAGATTAAGTTTCCGGACATCTTCTGGAGTTACCTATACAATAATCATTGATAAATGAAAATATTTGCAATTAAAATCACAAGCATCTCAGGGGAGACAATTATTTTGATAATTTATGTATCTTCTCAACTCCCAAAATCATGATTCACTTCAAAAGAAAAGGTGCATGTTGTGAAGAATATTCACCAGTGTGCAATAACAAAGGTTATATGCCATCATAATGGATGGGTATAGAGATGCAAAGTCCAGTGTTGCAATAGGCTTCTCGTAGAATCCCGCCCTTGCCTCTAAAACCTGCATTATGAATCGTTTTAGTAAGCAAACATTTCATTGATTATCCAGATTAGAGGAGCAAACCACTTAAAGAGACAAGTGAGGAACTATACACAGCCCATAACACAAAAGGCAAGAGAAATTACAACGGTTCAGGGCGCTTCTCACAACTATAATAAAATGATCACATTCGCAAATTCAACTTTTAACCCTTGAATTTCTTTCCCAGGTCTAAATAATTATCACTTTTCCTTCTCCGCACAGCACCCATAAAATGCAGGGGACAGTTAAATCCCAATCCCTGCATTTTTTCGAAATTCAGAGTTGATAAAAAAATAAGAAATAAAAAAATTCCAGTTTTCTCTTTGAGAGACGTGGCTCCTCCCACTGCTTGGTAGCTTATGATTTCATGCTCTATGTCACTACTTTTACTAATTACATGTAAAACGAAATATATGTTTACATAATTTTATTACTTCTTATTGTTATAAAACTTACCAATAAGAATTCGACTATGCTTACATTGAATGGCGTATTTAATAAATTTTTTTAGAAAACCTCCAATACAAAAATGTTAGATTCAAGCTAATCCCTTTAAAAAGTCAGCACTTGCTCAGAAATCATCTTCCCGCAGAGAGATTAGTACACCAAAGCTAGGATTTCTTTCACCTCGAATAGTTGATATCAAAGAAAACGAATAAAGGTGATAGAGTAATACTACTGCAATGTCTTGACCACCAACAGTTGGTGGGATTTATTTAAACGGTTGTAAGATCTTGGACAACTACTACATGACAAAATGAGCTTAAGCATTTTGGTCAATTGACAATGCTCAACTTGTTTCCAAGGACATTGGTTAGACGGGTCTTCACGGCTACTTGGTAGAAGGCCCCAGTTGATCACATTGAGTAGGAAGGAATCAATGTTAAGTAGCTTGAGAGAAAGACAAAATTACAATCTTCCTGATGTGGATACAAATATGCGAGCATTCAAGTTTCAGACAATCACTATCTTATAACAATAGGATAAATAGAGTAGGACATTGAAATTAAAATCTTTGTAAAGTTTCTAAATGTCTAGAAAAGAACATTATCACTTACAGTTGCACCCTCGAAAGTTCCCTGTTCCGATCCAGACTGTTTGGCATTTGGAATAACAAGATTCTTCTGTTTTGCTTTCCGTAGAAGCTGAGAAAGAACCTGAAGGTAATGGTCATATTTAAGATTCCCAGCTGGCCTACGACCACAAACTGATCAAAATTCCGTAGTTGTAAAGTGATGAAATAACCTTAATGCTCTGCCCCCTGGATAGTAGAAACGAAATGGGAACACCTGTGACTCGAGCCATCTCCACATAGTTGTAAATGAACATCAACTTATCCAAAAGCCGTTGAGGGAGGTAAGCATCCTGGAAATGTTTATTACATTCAGTACCCATACATAGATACTGAAATTGAATTTTCCCATCAGACTATTTTCTTTTTCTTTTCTGCAGCGTTTTGAGTTTCAGCTATTAATTTCCCCTTACTGATGAATCGCCGAATTAGATTTAATCATGACAAACTAAACATGCATAATGAAAATTCTCAACTAAGTTATTTAGCCAATATCTTAGAGACCTATGTTTTGATAGTGATTGATGTTAGTTTGAACTTTAGAATAGCTTTCACAAATAAAACAGTCACACTAACAAAGTGAACAAAATATGATCTTATTCATTGAGCATGATTTAAAACACAAATCAAAGTTATTTTATTTGTTCTATAACCATTGAGAACCCATCTGGATATGCATTTAGAACTGTTTTTGTTACACTATGCATATATACCACAGGAATAAAGGAAAAAGATTAAAATATTTAACACTTTTCCATGTCCATTATCCAGATTTTAGAGGTTTGCAGACCAGTTGAAGACATAATTTAAGTTTTCCCTACTAAAGATTTTAGATGAAGAGGTTCAATATCGCATCAAAGTAGGCAAGGGTCCAGATTGAAGTCTCTAAGCCACCCACTTGTAAAGATTTGTTCACATGCCAGGCTTAGTGGAACAAATGAATCTAGCATACACGTGAGGGAGCACGATTGAAACATGATTTACCCCCCTTTTACAGCTAAAGCTTTTAGATTTCGATAGGCTCAAAATTTGGACAGCAGCCAGTGTTGACACTCCAGCTAAACATTGCCAATCTTATTATATTCAAGGAGCTAAGTGATACATAAATATTATAAAATTACATTTACTAGGCTTGTTTATTCTTTTCTTTTTTATAGGTTATATTCCTTTATAATGGATGAAACATTAATATGATTTATAAATTTCATGGACAAAGCCTACAAATTGTGTTAAATCATGCTTCATGAAAATTCTATGGATACGATCCCAATTAAGTAAGAAGCCGGCTTACATAGTTACACTTAGTAAACGAATATTTATGCATTAAGATGCTAGTCTCCCCACTCACCCATCTCTGGTGGATTATGCATCTAAAAACTTATTACAGAGTATCCAGTCAGCCAGCTGGCTTGGCTTGGCTTGGCTTGACTTCAGATTCAGCCAAAGTACATACACAGCCTTATGAATGAGTTTGGGTGTTACAGTCATTTAAAAGCTTGAAGCATAATTTGTCGTAACTTAATTCCTCACTGAGGGCAATATTTCCTTAATGTGGTGGAATATAATTCATTACATAAATGGGTTGAACTGATTTTATTAACAATGAGAAAGGCAGCAAGCTTTTTTTCTATATTCCTTCTTCTCATAGGCAAGAAGAAAAGTTCGCGCTACTTAATTGTCCATACAACTGCACAAGCTTAACCAAAGATATATTTGTACCTTCAAACAGTAAACAGCAAGACGCCTCCTAGTTTCTGAGTTCCCATTCTGAAGGTCAGATATTATTGAATGATGGACATCCTCTTTCTGCATGCATATTAAACAAAAATTAGTTAGAAAAGAACTCAATGAAACATGTCAAATGGTGGAACAAGGCAAAGAAAAATGTAAATGCGTTGTAACATGGCCAAATCAAATGACAGGCAAATTGGACATCATGATGAATGACACTCAAGCAGGACCACTAATGTATCTCATGGCAACTCATAATTTCAATGTGACATTATTAATTATGCAGCAAAAAATTAGATTAGTTAGATTTCATGACGCAATAACTGTGTACTAAGAGCAGATAATTGCACATTTATACACAAGTTATTTTCGTATTTCTCTTTCCTGAAAACTTGCATAAACATGGTATTTTGCTTCTACTTCTTGCGAAAGAGCTTCATGAGAAAATTACTTTAATCAGTGTTTGGAAACCAATTTCTAAAAGAGTTTTCCCTTTCAAAAGAATATATAAAGGAAACCTCATTGGACCAACTTCTTCTATAAGCTCTTCTAACTAGAAGAAGCACTTTTATAAAATTAACCAAATGGGTGGATTCACAAAAGCCATGCAAAACGTGCCCATGATGTCCTTAGCAAATGCACACTTAAAATTCTTCTTCTTGAAGATTTACATATAATTCTCTCCATAATAGCTTAAGTATTTGTAGTGCAAGGTGCTACGATAATTTTTCTAGTGAGTAATCTGACCCTTCTGAAAGCTGTGCTGATCCTATCACATCTGAAACTAAAATTACAAAAGTAAATGCAGCCAATCGTGCAGAATAGTTTCACTAGAACACTACAAATCAGGATGAAAGGAATAAGGATATCAAATCTGCAACTAGACATAGGCAGAACAGTAAAGCTCATCTGACTAACAAGTGCAACAGAAGCTGAAAGAGTGATTAATAGCAAATAAGTCTCAACTTGGGCACGACATTTTTCAATTACAAAAATTATTTGAATTCCAGCATTATTTCAAAATCCAATATAGGGACTTTCGTCCACAAAGAATTTAAGAAAAGGCTCGCCTGCTCATTAAGAAAGTGTGCTGACACGGAATTTAGCGAATAAGAACTTAGTTTGTAATCCCTCTGCATAACCTGCACAAACAAGATGGGAAAGAGGATAATGAACCATACAAGGATTTTTGTGGATGCAAGAGGAAGACATGCAGAAGATATTTTGGATCATTCAAAAAGACACCCCGATATCATCTGATACAGTTCCATGTAAAATGAGAAGAAAAAAAAAAGAGAAACCTGGAGCAGATCAAACTGAACTCTCCCTTCCACAGTAACTTCTTTACTTTCCCGAGTCCCTAACTGTCTGCAGCTCCAAAAGCATCAATCAGTCAACTTCTCAACAAGTTATAAGAAATGGAACTCCATTAAATGTTCCTTAGACAACATACAGCACAAATGAACTCGAGTTTCATATATTGGTATCAACGTACGTCCAAAGTTGTGGTTGTAGACATAAATTTTTTTGGAAATTATAAATCATACATAATAAACTTGTCTAATTATTACGAAGGACAATACTTTATTTATAGGGTTACAAATAATTCTAAAAGGAAAGATTGTGTAATAACAAAATCAATATTCCCATACAATTGGGAAAATATCACCGAGAATATAATCTCTCCATCATATTTCTTTCACATAAATCTCCACAGGAAAATAGTATGGGAAAAGGCTTCTCTTAGAGGTCAAGAGACCTTAAACTGGCAGAAGATGCTTCCCTCTATTATCTTCATTCAAATTGTGTTCGAGTCTTGTATGTTGGTTGCGAAAAGCTTCAGCAAGAGTTCTTGATAATACCATGTTACACTATATTCTTTACAGTGGTGGTTAGCGTTGACAAAGTTTTGATGATGAAAAACAGTCACAATTCTCATTGTAAAAATAAATGTAGAGGTCTAAGCAAAAGATAAGAGAAATATGAACAATTTTAAGAGCAAAGAAAATGGAAAAAGATGACACTTTTCACAACAGTAAGTAACTAACTGAAACCAGAATTACGACATGACCTGGATGAAAAGGTTGTATCTTTGACACGGACTCTACTATTTCTGATGCGTCCAAGTATCGGAAACTCAGATATCCCTAGTACCTCAGCCCTCTGATAACAGAAAACATGTATATAGTTGGTTAAAATAATTGCATATCAATGATCTGTGTCAACCAAGGTTGCATAGTGAAATGATATTGAAGCAAAAGTGATCGAAAAAGCAAGATTTAATTTTTTCCACCTGAATGAGGTAAGGCAAATCAAATTTGCAGATGTTATAACCAATTATAATATCTGGGTCCACTTCACGAATAAAATCCTGCATTGAAAATAAAAATTATAAGTTACTGAAAACAGAAAGGATATGTTTCCACTACTTATACGGCATATTTTAAGAAAGGAAAACACTGCTGCATCATGCAGCAGAACACTTTATGAGAAGGAGAAACTACAACATATTTTTCAACCTCGTAGCGTCTTTTTATTTTTAAGACAAAAGGTTATAACTCTCGTTAACTTTTTGGTAAACCCTTCCCATAATAACTTTTACCAAATCTCCGCCAACCTTGCCTCGTAATTAACATGTCAGCATAACATACATTAGAAAGTAAAAGCAATATAAAGGTATAAGAAGTTAAAAACTAAAGTTTCTGAAACACATAATCAAAGTCATCAAGAGAATGCCTTCGGGCCAGCTCAGAAAAAAATTAATAGGCACAATAATGAATTGCACAAACGGCACTATCTTCTAATATTTTGCCTCGGGTACAAGATTTTTATCCACAAAATTTCTGCTAAAAAACTTACTCTCCAAGCTAATAGAACTTCTTTTTCTGTCTCAAATGACATGACATCAACACCAACAATTGGTGCACAGGACTGAAGGGTCATTACATTACGAACAAATGGCTGATCCTCTCCTTGCAAGGTAACCAGATTGGACACCTGGAAAACAAGAAAATTTATGTCGGCAACCAAAAGCTCAAGAACAGCAGCATACCATATAATTCCATATAAAACTAGTTCTCTAAATATAAATTAAGAGATGAATTTGCTATAAACCTGGATGACGGGATCATGAGTGGGCTCGGGAAAAAGACCTTTACGACCAGCACACTCAATGTCAAAACTTAATATGCGAAATGGTGCCATCTTTGAGAAACCCCCTTCAGGAGCATGGCTGATCAAGTCTGAAAAACTGAGACGATTCATTGAGGAATTTTTTTTACAAAAAACAAATCCTAAATAAAATATACGAGCTTCCATGCTTAGCCACTACAAAACACCCGCGCAAGAGGATACAGGCAATCAAACTCTAATTGGGAATAGGAGAGATTGCGTGCTGTCTTTTTATGTTTTCCACCTGGAACTTCTATCCAATTGCCACCGACGATGTTGCAGTCAATCATGAAACGGAGAGCAAAAAGAACATTACTCTCATACGTCATAAAGCTCTTCATACCAAGTCCATCAATTTGTATGCCTCTATCAAGGATACCTGCCCAAATACACATTTAAGATGGGACGAAACTAATAAGAAATAAATGAAATGGATCATATACTCAGCCCCTTAAAAAAAAGCATCTCCACTTAAGCTTTCGTGGCATGTGCTTCTACAATATCTAAATACTATCAATTATCTCTATCTAATGATGCTGCATACAACAATTCAGTCAATTCAAGAATGCTCACTGTGAATTGATAGCAACTGAAGGCAAAACCTATGGACCTCACATGCACCTCTAACAAATAAAGAGAGGAAATGCCAAGCAACTGGAAAACTACCAGCAGTAGAAAAATAATGTTGTAGAGCATAAGAAAATCTAAATTTATACCACGGCAGCTAGCAACCATTGTTGGCAATGCCACAACAATCTTAAGGAAGGGCAGAAAACTCTGTTGTTGATAATACATAATGCTTCTTCTCTGAACCAGTTCAATGCGGCGAACAAATTTCGGAACCTTGCTGTTTCTGTTTGCTTCTCTCATCCTACCCTGCATTAAACATGCCAACAACAAAAGAATGCAACCAAACAAGTGAACAAAGTCACAGATGGAAGTATATTATTTAAAAATACAACATTATTAGTAGAATTGAAGAAACTACCTCGAGAGCTTGATGAAAGTGCGAGATATCATCAGGGCTCATTCCAGGAGGACAACTGATGTAGAAATATGGTTCAAATCCATGTACATGACAGCAAACACTATGCCCTGGCCAACACGCAAAACAATTAATTTTTAGAAATGTAAAACACATAATATCATTTACTAACTGTATGCAAGTGATTTCTTCAAGTATTTTATACAACCAAGATTATTAATTGCACATTAGACTTTACAACACAATAGATTGATGAACACATCCAAGAGCCAGGGTACAAACATAAACACAACTATTTGAAGCCAGAGAATTAACTTTCTTGAGGGCAAGAATCCAATCAATCAGTATGCGTAGTAATAAGTTAGTATCGGATTTTATTGTGAACCAAAAGAAATGATTCACAACTTAGATATTTACTTTGCTCATATATGCTGGAACATGAAACAAGAACAACAATTATACTAGAAGAAAACAAGATTCATCTCTACTTTCAGAATAATAACAACCACTGTCTAGTTTCATACACTGATTAACCTTCACAACAAATTTAACTTTAAATTTCAAAGTGCTATAATCTCTTCTTCAAGCCAACTGTTTTCAACAACAGTTCAAAGACTTTTTCCTTGTTAAGATTAACTTAAACCCATGTCACTACCTTACCTGTCTGTATGTTTTATGAGTTAAAAATTATGATTCACTCTAGAAAGTTAAATTTCTTGCATGGTATTGAGAATGCGGGCTTCTGGTATAGAGTTGAGGTATAGAGAGAGCCGACCTTCCTTGGTTACACCAAATATCCTGATAATTGCAGCTGGACCTGAAGAGTTTGGCAGCAATTCTTTGTGGCTATCGCCAATCACATAGTCAATCTCCAACTGCTGAAATACTTGATAACACAAGATGAAAAAAAAAATAGTTACAACACAAATCCCAACACAACTTCCAATGAATATCTGACCTTTCCTTTCCAACCCTATTTTTTAATACATTTGGAGCAGTTATATTTGGCAATATCAAGGAACAATAATAAGGCATGAGATTTAACTTAACACATAAATTATGCAGCAAAGATTGTACCTTGCTAACAAAAAAGGGGTAAAAAGGATTGCTGTAGAAAAAAATGTATAGACATTGTGCTGCAAACATTGAATTTAAGTGAAATGTGCAACTAATGGTTATGGTAAATTTAATTTAAAAAGTCGATATTAGGAGTTCCAGTAAAGCAGAAAAAATACAACTAGATTTCTTATGGATACGCTTTGAATGTTATTTCGACCTAAAATGTTAGTGCAAGATTAGCAAGTTGATTGTAGAACAGGGTCTGTTGACCGTTATGCCTCACTAATCGCATAAGTTCCAGAAAGCCCCAATTTTTTAAAACCCTGGAGGCATATCTCTCCCCAATTCCCCTTGTGACCAAGGTACGCGAATTGAAGCGTATGCTACGTTGGCAGCAGCGAAATTGAAGTGTTTTGAGTTCTATTTCGTTACTTACTAATGTTTTGAGACTGATTGAGGTATGATGAAGAAAGCGCAGGACGTTTCCACTTCCCAAGACGCTCAGAGAGGGCACGGCGCTGCGAGTCTTCCTCCTCGTACTGAAGAAGGGTTTCTTCGAGGAAAACGTCTTCGTCGAACTCCTCTTCTTCCATAGATGTGCGCTGTTTCTGTTGAGCTGACGATGTCGCCGCCGCCGGAGTAGGCGGCGCTGGGCGCTTCCGGGTGTTGCCGTTGGTGCCCATGGTTGTGGGAGGGAAATGAGAGCGAGATTCCCGCCAGTTTTGGGAGGACCGCACATTTATATAGGTGGTCTGGAAGCTTTGGTCGACGCTTGGATCACGTGAGGGTCACGTGATGGAAACCTTATAGCTAAGAACAGTTACGTGACTTTTGCTCGTTGTTGTACTTGTGTTTTGTTTTTTCGTTGTATTCTTGTATATTTTTTTTGTTATATATTATTTATAAATTTCTTAATCAATTAAATAAAATATATTCATTTGTTGAATGATTTCTATCCAAATATTTTGTTATCGTGTTTTAAAAATAGGGACAAAAATTTAGTTGAACTATTATATTTATCATTTGTTTGCTCATTTAAAAATACGAGAGAAATAAGTTTGTTTATAAGTCTTAAAAAAATTGGATAGAAATCATCATCGAGAACAAAATGTGATAATTAATGAAAATGAAAAATAAGTTGGAAAAATACGTGTTATATAACAAATGTCGAGAACTTCACTTATAATTAAAATATGGTATTTCAAACAGAAACTAAGAGGTAAATATTACTACCTTTTGTGTAAATTGGTTGGGTCACCGATCACCCAATCTACAATAAAAAATAGACGACACTTTTTAATTCATATGTTATGAAGCAAAGCAAGATAATAAAAAATGTACAAGCTATTAAGTGTCTGTTTGAAACCCTTTAATTTATTTTATGGCGTACTATAACACTATTTTCAACTATATATTCACATAATAAAATATTCGACACGTATATTAAAAAAAATTTACTACTTTTTAACCATACATTCTTCTAAAAATTACTATTTGAAACTTTTTTTCTACCAAAATGGTTGTCAAACATGCACTAATTAA